>CP045893.1:29197511-29232393 GCA_013387185.1 Caligus rogercresseyi
AAAACCTCAGTAAAATATTTTCTATTAAGGCAAGCCTTCTTCCAAATTGAGAACGTGCCGTTTCAAGTAGGAAGAATCTCGGATGAAAACATTTCTAAGTCAACTTTTCTCTCTTCCTAGATTGCTTTTTTGGCCACTGAAGGAACGGATGTTGCTATGAATAGCATTTGTGGAATAACTTGAGTATTATAAATCACTACATGGTCATGAAAACTTTTGTTCTTTTGCCGGGTTTTTCAAAGTTTTTGTTCTTTTATAAACCAATGATGGTGTTTTTACTTTGTAAAAAATGATATTAAATCATTTTTTTTTTTTTTTTTTTTGTACCCAGGGTACAACAAACTTTATTTCACTTATATTATATCAACATTTACATCAAACATTTTAAAAAACCAAAAAAAACTACATATTATTAACAACGTCCTCAATAAAAGGTTCAAAGTTTACTGGTAAGGGGTTCTCGAACATCTAAATTTATAGAATTACTTGAATCTTTGTAACTATATAATTGATTTGTTCATAATTGGGGCCAATATAAAAATACACAAATTCTTTTGGTGATAGAATTAAATTGTGATTTAAAAAGAATAGTATTCCCACTTCTTCCCAAATTCTCACTATAGGCGGACACTCAACTAAAAAATGCTTTAAGGTTTCAAAATCATTTTCACAAAAATAGCAGATTCTTTCAGATTTAGTCTTCCCGAATATATTTCCTAAAGTTAGAGTATTTGTGACGATCCTATATTTTAACCAGTACATGGAGTGGTCAAAAACTTTGGAATTAAGAATTTCTAATATTTTAGAGGTAGGTACATCAATTTAAAAAAAATCTTTTCTTCTTGAAATTTGTTGGATAAAACATTTGTTTGATTGCTTGTTGGTTAAAAGTTTCCTAAAATTGTTATTAGAAAAGGAACATAAAAAATTATAAAAACAGTCACGTGGGCCTATGTCTCGTTTCTTAAAAGTTAGTTTATATAAAATTCCTTGTTTTTCTAAAATTTCACTCGAACTAAAACTCATATTGTCATTAAAAATCTCACCTAAAAACTTAGTTTCCCTTTAATGGAAGTGGTGGATATAAAAGATAACCGCCCATTGTCAGTTACAGGTTCTTGCCATTTCATTTTTTCAAGGACTTTATAAATTATGTCTACACTACTTTCGACCGTTTTTTTTCCAAAAAGAGTTAATACTCTTTGCCAATTCAAAAATGATGTCCGGTCCATTGCCTTTTACACTGTCAATTTCTTTATTTTTTAAACCACTAACTGACCATTTATTATTTCCCTCCATACTGATCCTTTAGTAAGTATTCTCTTGCACCAAGAAAATAGTAAGGCCTTCCAAAAGTTCTTGAAATTTATTAATCCGAGTCCGCCCCATTTTTTGGCCGATGTTATACGTTTCCATGAAATCAACTTACTGTGCCCTTCTGGAAATAAAAAGTTGTCGCAAATTGCTTCAACCTTTAGGGATAAAATCTCAGAAAATGGAGTCAGTTTTAAAATGTGTACGACTTTTGGCATTATAAGAGAGTTCCACACCCCTATTCTGGACGGTAGGTTTTTTCCTAAAAATGTTGTAAATTTGGAAGCTGATGTCCTTAAGATGTCTTCTATTAATTCTTATCATTTTTCTAAAAGATCGGAATCATCAATTGTTAAAAAAGTGCCGAGTACTCTTAAACGAGGAACAATTTGAATATCTTTATTTCTTAATTCAACGGTGGCAGAAGTAATAATAGATGTTTTTTTTTAAAATTATATCTAATCCAGAATATATTCCATATGCTTCAATAAGCTTTAAGGTTTCTTCAATCGACTTATTATAATACTTTGTGTGCCACCATATGCCATGGTAATGTCGTCAGCAAAAGCTTCAATTTTGATTTCTTTACTACCAATTTCCAAACCTTTGATAGCCATGCAATTACTTATCTGATCAAGTAGCGGATTTAATGCTAAAATGAATAACGCCGGGAGACGGGGTCTCCTTGCGACATCCTTTTCTCACACTAAAAATATTATCTGTTCTTTGGTAAAATGTACTTATATTAAAAAAAACTGATATCATATTTAAAAAATATTGCTAAAACCTTGTATACGAAGACAATCTAAAATCCATTGATGTGAGATGCTGTCGAACGCTTTTTAAAATCTATTGCCATGACAGCAACATCTAAATTATGTTCCCTGTTTTGTGATATTGCATCCTTGATCCCCCGCACTACATCTTCCATGTAACGGCCCTGTACGAATCCCTTCTGAGCGGGATGTAAAAGTATTGGTAAAATTTCCTTGATTCTCTGTGCTAAAATACCGCTATATATTTATAAGCTACATTTAGCATTGTGAGAGGACGTAAATTATCAATAAAACGTGGTCTTTTCCAGTTTTTGGGATTAAAATAAGTTTCCCTGTTGTTAAGTACGTTTCAAAAGTACCTTTAACTGTTGCTTCTTTAAAAACTTGTTGTAAAAGAGGAGATAGAAGTTCATTATATTTTTTATAAAATCCATTGGAAAGCCATCCGGGCCGGGAGCTTTATTGAGTTTTTTAAAATTCGATATATATTGTTTAATCTCAGCACATGTAATGTCTAGCTCTAATCGTTTAAAGAATGGTTTTGCCTTCTCCAGATTGCAAAGGTTACCAGTTTCATAAGGAAAAGTTCTACTAGTCTTGGTTATTTCATTGAAATAATCATAACCATTATACAAATCACTGTAGAAACTTTTAATGGTTTTCATCACCGCTTTAGGGTTTTCTATTAAAGTGCCATTTGTGTCATATATTGCTCTTATATTCTTCCTTGACATTGCACTTTCTTCATGTTTTTTCACACGTTTTAAAATCATTTGGTCACTTGGAAGTGTCGTCAACCCACTTCGTATTAAGTGTCCTTGGGCACTTAAATTTTTATTTTTTTTATCTCTCATCATCATTGCTAGATATTCATTTTCTTTCCTCTCTACATTATTCAAAGCATTTGACTGTGCTTGATTGTTGAATTTAACTGAACACCTAATTTTATATATTCTCTCCTAGAGCAATCTAAAATTAATTTCAAAGCATGAGATGGGGTTTTAATAATATTAAATCTTAATTTAAAAAGGATCTCTTGGATTATTTCCTTAATCTTTGAATGAGTCGTAGTATCTTGTAAAAGCCTAGTATTCAGTTTCCATTGATTTTTGCATTGCTTTCCTTGTTGTTTTAGTTCAAGCATAATGGCATTATGATCAGATAAACATACAGGCAGTGTTTGGTAGTTGGAAATGCTGGAGTAAAGTTCACTCGATATAAAAAGTAGTCTAGCCGGGAGCTTTTAACAACTGTCCCGTCTCTATTATGTATAAAAAAGAATGAATAGGGTTTTTTGAAAACTTCATGGCTACATCTAACAACTCCTTTCGGTCAGCAACTTTTTCAAAGCTGCATTTGATTTTTTATTGTTTATACACTTATAATTAAATGTATCTCTTTCTTGATCCAGAGATATATTAAAATCTCCCATTAATAAGATATGGTCAAAAGTTTTATTACTGTCAGTTAAAACTTCCAAATTAATTTTATCATAAAATTGAGGGACATCGTTATTAGGTCCGTAAATGGATACGATTTTAATCAACTTTCCACTCCATGTTATGGACACTACACAATAGTTGCCTCTATCGTCTTTTTCTATACATACAGGTTTAAAAGATTTCCTAATGATCAATAAATTCCCCTAGAAGGGTGGTTAGCTAATTTTGTTACTGCCGGTACAAAAATTACTTGGTAAATTGAAGTTAAGTCATGCCTTAATTCATATTTTTTCAATCTTGTGTCGCATATAGAGAGAACATCAGGTTCCAGTGATAAAAACTTATTTAAAACCTTTTTTTGTTTAAGTGTGTCGGAAATGGAGTTTGCGTTAAGAGAAATTAGCTTAAGAGAGTTTGTCATATTTAAAAGTAAATAGGGGTGGGGTATGAGGATAAAACTCTGATTAAAGTAACAATAATGTAATATTTATACGTTTCAACTATGTGATTGATCATTAGTTGTATGATAAAAGGCTTTGTAGTTACCAATCTTCCAAGTACGTAAAATTTGTACTCTCTCGTAGACGGCGTCGTTGTCTATTATTTTCGTAGGCGGTGTCATTCATTTTCAGGCTCGTGGCGACCTTCCTCGTCCTCTATGGACGGACTTCTCTCCCGTAGTTTTTTCTTCGCTTCTTCTAGCGGGCTTCCATATATTCGTTTCCCTACTGTCTTAGGCGTTCTTGCATCTAGACCCTTTTTTATTCCTGTAGGTCGTTTTCTAAGGATAATTTTCCAATCCTCTCTAAGCGTATCCGTCGTTCTTGGGTTTTCTTGACGAGTCTCATTCTCCTCTGGTGCCGATCCTACGTTAAAACTTTTGGCTGGTATTTCACATTCCGTTATAGGTTCCACTCCCGTTTGTCCCGTTTCTTCCCTTTCATCCCTTCGCGCTGCAGTTTCGGTTATCTTACGACTTTGCTCACTCTCTACCCTCAAGGGAAGGTTCATTTCCCTCCTCAAATATTCAGATACGCTGAGTAGGACATTCGGTCTTTCTCCTTACATCCAGATTTCTTGTGCCCAAACTTCAAACATTTAAAACATTGAGTCGCTTGAAATTCACAATGTATTTCAACCTTCTTTCCCGTGACTGGCAAAAAAACTGGTAGTTTCTTGCTTGGTTGAGCTTCAGTTTATATTTTCCAGACATAATATTACTTAGAGTTTTGGCAAAGTCCCTTTCTTCTTCATCCTCCGCTTCCATTTCATGAGGTACCTCTTCAAAGTCTCCAACGACCTCTCCAAATTCCGATATCATTGACTTTAATACTTCTCTTTGGGTTTCTGATCCATTTTTTATTAATATTTCAATAGGTTTCTGTGCCCTTTTAAGGTTATCTACTCCACGAATGTTGAAAAATACACCTTCGTCTAATTTCGTTTGTTTCTGTACTTCAGCAAATCTTGTGAGAACATTGATGGAGGATTTGAAGGTAATCACGATGTACCCATATCCAGACATACAATCATTAATTCTCTTGATTTCATCTCCACAGAGGGCTAACGCCTCAAAAATGCTTTTGTAATGTCTTAGTTTAGGAGAAAATCCTCTCAGAGTCTTATTATTTTCATCCCTCCAATCTATGAATATCTTTTCCCAAAGAGGATCTGTCATAATCCTCCCGTTCTTGTTCAGCCCTCTTCTCGCCTTACTAGAGTAAGAACTCACAGTTTTTTCTTCTCTCTTCTTTTCAATCCCACTCACTTCCAGCGGGCGTGCATCTATATTTATTTCTTCTACGATTTCCTCGACCGGCTTATCCTCTCTGTCAGGAGGTTTTTTCCTTGACGTCTCACTCATTGTTTTTCTTCAAGAGCCCCTTTAAAGATCTTATACGTCACAGATTACGTAGAAGTTCCAGTTCTTCTTCTCCGAATCCTGGAAAATCCCGAAATTCGAGGCTTTCGTCTACCTGAGGTCCTATTGGGAATCCGACGTCGATATTTAGGCCAATACCAGTAAGCAGATCTCAAATTTCCTCACAATTGTATCACTTATCCGGGGTAAATTAATTTTTCTTTATGACGAAAAATAAACACCTCCTTCCAACGTGACAATACATAACTTAAAATCATTTATTTGTTTGGAATTGATAAACGCCCTAAAATGTTTTCGAAGATATGGGAGCAATCTTTATTATGATTTAAAGCATCCTTATTTATATAGAAAGAATGGGTTTGGTGGATGTTAAAAGGCTAAATAATTAATTTTTCTCTTTGTTCACCAATATAAAAATATCTTTGTAATTTAGCTAAGTATATAGTGTTGACTGAATAATACCTTATCTGCGAAAGACACTTTTTACCAGTTCCAGCTACAAAGCTATTATCCAGAGCATAGAACTTGATCTTTTTCTTGAATTTTGGGCCTTCACAATTACAAGAGAGACATTCTATAACCTTATATCTAGATTAAGAAAGTTTCAACAAAAAAAATATATTAATACGAATAAATAAGATATTGGTTAATAAGGTTTGTTAATTCAAACATAATTTTTGATTGTATTATCTTCAAACTGCTTTACATTGAATATAGTCTAAAGCTGTATTTTAACTGATTTGGAATGTTATTCAAAAAGTTACAAATAGACAAATATTCTCTAAAGACATAATATATATTTTTTTAACTTTCAAAATTTTCTTTGTTTCAAAAGGGATTTTTTATGAATAAATATTTATTTATTTATTTTTTCCATTATAGTTCGATTGATTTGCATATATGAGTATATTATAATTATTATGAGTATAATTATTGGAATAGCATTTACGCTACTAAAACGAAGTTATGATATATTTGACGCAGCTGATCCATATTGACCTTCCCCTCTTGAGAGGCACCCGAGGCCTTAACTTCAAGAGTTGAAACACAATGAGCTAACGATTTCCCTTAATAAATACATATGAAATATACATTTATATATTAAAAAGTAAATGATCTTCGGGCAAGCATTGTCCTCTCCACCCCTTCTTCCGACATCTGATCAGAACTGACCGCAGTTGCAATTGGCTAGTCCTCGGGGGATCGTGCTGGACTTCTCCTTTGCCAGTGCAGCCAAAATTAGGAGAGTCGTCTCCTCCTATCCAATACAGAGGCGATGGGCGTGGACGGACTGCCGGCATCTGTATTCAAACTAGGAATTGAAGTTCTGGCCTCCCCTATCTCCCACCTGATCAATTGCTCTCTTGCCAACGGCAAGGTACCCGTCATTCTCAAAACAGGCATTGTAATTCCGGTGCACAAAGGTAAAGGGAAAACCCCAAAGGACCCAGCCTCGTATCGGCCAGTTTCCCTGCTCCCCGTCCTCTCCAAGATCTTGGAAAAGGTAGTTAAGGCTGATCTGGAGTACCATATGGGAAAAATTTGCGCCTTACCCAACAGCCAATTTGGCTTTCGGGCTGGCCGCTCCACTACTACATCCATTGGAACGGCTCACAGCAAATGGATAAAGGCTGTCCAGAAGAGAAGGTCGTAGGCATACTGGCCTTTGATCTATCCTCCGCGTTTGACACCGTCGACTGCGACCTCCTACTGGAAAAAATCAAGGACCTTGGCGTCACAAGGAGCGTGGGAGACTGGTTTGGATCCTACCTGAATGGAGGCAAGCAATGCGTCAATTGGAACGGCACCAGGAGCGACTTCGTCGACGTGAAGTATGGGGTCCGCCAAGGTTCTATCCTTGTCCTTTACTCTTTCTCGTACTCATGGCTGGCCTCCCAGTGGAGATGGGGGTGGGTGAGAACATTGTTTGCTATGCAGACGACGTCACGTCTGGACAGCGTGCAGAGATGTTGATGTGGTGGAGACCAATCTGAACCTCCTCGCCGCCAAATTTGTGGAGTTTGCAGCGAGAAATGGGCTCTCTTTAAACCACACAAAACTTTAAATTACTTTAAAACTAAATAACTTTAAATATTTATTAGTACTTAGCTCATTTTGCATCTTAATTCTGCACTCAGAGATGCCAAAATTTAATCACTTGTTTCTTTTGGCATTCCAACAACTCCACAAAGTTTCATCCAAATCCTTTCCGTACTTTTGAGTTATCCTGCTGACAAACAAACCAACCAACCAACAAACCAACGCCAGTGACAACAATACCTCCTTCGGCGGAGGTAATAAAAAAGTCAAAAATGAAATATACTTATATAAAAATATAAAGTGATACAAATATAATTCAACTTCCAAAAATACAGAGTATCATTTCTAACCAAAAATATAATAATTTTACGTCTTCTTTATTTAGCCATATATTGTCAATGGTGACCTGATCAAACTTATTTCAGAAGGGAATAATAAATACTTTTGAAGAACTTAATTGTAAGAATATATACATAGGAAGGAAATGGTAAGCTTAAGTAAAGTCATATCTTACTTTATTTTCCTCACCCCTTTTCATTCCGCTTTAAAAAAATTAAAAGTCTTATTATATTTGAAAAAAGTTGAAAACACACTAGTAATTTTTAATATATTTTATATGGTAGAAATATTCCTAGATTTATATATATATATATTTTTAAACATAAGTATGTATATATATATAAATTACACAACGAAACTTAAATAAACATAAAACTGTCTCAACTGCAGATCTCTTCCAACTGTATAATATTCAACACACACTGCAAAGACTGTGGCAAGTTTATAACAACACGCTACACGCCTTTGTAGACTGTCCTCTTGTCTCCGTTCTTAAACGATTCATTGTTTTGAACGTGAAAGGAATGGAGAGGTCCAAAGAAAATATTATTAAAGCAGTTGTGTTGTTTGGACTAAACAAGAGGAAAACCAACCAATCCGTTGTCTCAAAAGCAATCGAGTTTGCTATATTAAATGCGAAAGCCCGAATAGCAAGCAAACTGACCAGCGGCGACTTTTTAAGTTCCGAAGATCTTCGAGCAATCATTTTATCAGCTGCTGCCAGATATGGAGCTCTTTCTTTAAAAATTCCTTCTCCTTTTAACGACTCTTGGACTTTTGCGTCAAAAGAAATTAAGTATTTCCCAACAAAGTCTTACAGCCATTTTAAAAATTTTAAGAGGATGTTAAGTTTTATAAGACTATTTATTTATTCGACAAGTTTATTCATGGCATTGTTTTATTTATGTTTTAATGTTTTGTGAAATGTTAATTTTTTTATATTTTAGATGATACCTAAGGTTTTTTTTATGGATACTTTTTAAAGATTTACTTATATACTAATATTTAAATGTACCATGCACAAAGATTTTTATGTTGAAAAGTCTTGATAATGAATATCAACGACATCATCTCCTACCAGCAGACCGGTTCTCTCAAAAGGGCATCTTTAAGACGCCCTTCAAACACCCCCATCCCCTTAACCATGTTATGGAGATGTCTCTCTCAAGAACTATCTCATGGACTCGCTGATGTCTCGCCGGCAAGAATGTGTACGACCTCCCCGTATTCAATTATCAGACCCGGCATGACAGAACCCAACCTGAGGATCAAAATTACCTCCTATGAAAGCTTCATTAAAGTTTGAATTTATATTTTAGTATTCTTATGTTGGAGTGCAAATTTTAGATTATAATGTCTATTTATGTAATTAATTTACGAATGAACTTCAACCCTTATAAGAAATGAAATACAAAAAAAAAAAAAAAAAAAACAGTCATACTTTGATATTTAGAATAAACTACTTTTTTGACTCGCTCAGACCCTGGATTGATCTATGACAAAAATATTCCCCTCGTTTTCCATCTCTTGTTAAAATTTATAGGGTTCGGAGGGACGAAGTAGAAAGAAAACTGATTCCATAATACATATTCTAGAAGCAAGTAAAATCCTTGCAGTTTTTTCAAGAGCGAGACAGTACATCAAATTTGTTCAATACTTATTATAACTTTAAATGACCAATGGGTCACAAATTCAAAGTCTCTCTAAAAAAGAAGCCCAAGTGTCACCACTTCCAAGAATTTTTTTAATCCAGCACATATTAAAGTTTTTCCCACACGTCTCAGGCACAAGTCCCATGACAAGGTTGGTGCAGAGAGACGGCTTTCGGAGTATAGGTTAATTTCTTTGTCCAAAGTAAATCAATTATAGCGCCATCAATCTCTGTTTTTAAGGAGTCGGAATACGGAGTGTATCTCAATAAATATACATACGTGGAATATTGATAATGTTCCATAATGCTATTTTGTCAAATATGTTAATATTGATATTTTGATAGAGGGAAAAGGATTTCGAGACCGAAGATAATATAATTTTGGAGTTTTGAATCTTTGCCTTAATCGATCTTTTTCTTGAAACACAATCCCATGAAGTTATTTGTATGGAATAGCTTAGGGACAGGTAGATCTCCTTCAGCTCTGACTCGCTGGATATGAGGACTTCAGTTTTGCTTTTATTTACAGTTATGTCGACCTGAAATACATGATAATAATTGTTACAGATCGAGACTTTTTTATTTGCCAACTTTAGATCTTAAGATGTTCCCCAGAGGTGAAAAGGTCACCAGCGTAGATCTGGATTAAGGCTTTTTTTCAACCAATTTGTGAGCTATCGTCCGAGTATTTTAGCATACCTTTAATTACTATAAGAAATAGGGTCGGAGAAATAGATCCCCCTGTTTACAGTCCTGAGTGATCTTAAAAGAAGACGTATTTCCTGCAGTCTTCTCGAATTGCCTCTCATATTGTCTCAATATTTGAAATCCTGGGAACTTGTATTTTTCCCAAAGCTTACAATATGAGAACAATATATACTTCTTTGAGATAAGGGACTCTAGGCTCTTGATTACGGCTTTGGAGGCTGATGATGGCCTTTCGTATCACGCCTTTTACCAGGATTTATTCGCCTTGCTTTGTCATTACTTTCAGGACATGAGTGTTCCTTCCCTCCTGTAGTCCTTGGATTTATATAAAGTAGAATATAAATTCCTTTATTATTCTTCGTTGACTTCATAGGGCAATTTGTTATCTGTCTCTTTGTTGTTTTCAAGATTAATATTGTTTGAGACTTTGGAACATATTTTCAGAATATATATATGAGGCTGACTGCATTTTATATTTCTTCGAACGAGATCAATTTAGCCTGGATGACTGCCCCAAAGTTTCGGTAGTCAATAATTTCCTGTAGTTCTGAATTTATATGTACAAAGATTGGGTTGGTCATTTGAAGGTGATGCATTGAGACGCTCTAGTAGGGTTTCCTTTTGTGCAGCATCCTTTCTTCCTCTCTAAATCTGTCTAGTCTTCGTTTCCATCAGTTTGTGAGTGATGCAAGGAGTGGACAACATAGATGTAAGTATGGAGTTGTTGTCTTCTATAATGTCGTTTATGTTCTTGTTCATTATCAATTTTGTTCCCTAACGCGCGTGCGAGTAATATATTACTTAGTTATATTACTGCGACTAACTAGAGAGAACAAACATATTAGATATTACTTTCAAGTAATAACTAATATGTAATATCCTAGTTACATATTACTTTCGTGGGACAAAATATTCGACAGGCATTTTTGATGAAAATTAATAAACTGTGAATGTATGTAACGTCATCCATTGGACATGCAAACTAGGTTTGGTGAGGATTTTTACAAATCGCCTTTACTTATTGTTTCGGAATACACAAAAAAGTAATATCTATATAAATTAGTATATCACTTTTGAGAAGTAATAACTAATATTTTTAAAATATTACTACGCAGTAAAAAGTTGTATATCACAAACTACTTTCAAAGTGATGTTCGACCAACACTGTTCATTATTTAATTAAATAACTGAACCAACACTTATTCGCATATTTAATACAAAAAAACGTGGAACATTTGAATTACATAGATACTTGAATTACATTCATGTAGAACTTTCTGTTTATTAACTGAATTTATACATTTCAATAAAATTCAGGCGAATTTTATTCATTCCTCTGACAAAATGATTTGCACTTACAATTACAACTACTTATAAATTACTTAGCCCCAATCAAGGACAGCCAGGTAGATTCTCGTAGTTTTAAACCACTAATGAAGAGAGAAGAAAGTGGTTATTTTATTTTCAAATGAAACATAATGGTTCAGCACTTAAATAACTAAAATTCAATGATAAATGATTCACCAATAAAAAGGAGAAAGGAAAATAAAATATTTACAAAAATGCTATAAATTTAACTTTAATTGACGTATCCGTACTTTGAACGTTGATAATGAATCAATAAATTGGGCGTCAATTTATATATTTATAACATATATTAATTGGTGGAAACTAGATATGATGTTTAATGCTCAATATTTATGTAGGGGAAATGAATATTAATATATTAAATATTAAAGCATTTCAATATATGCTTCAAATATACTCTGCTCTAGAGTATTTTTGTATGCTTTTTGAACAAATATCTAGGCTCTAATGCAAAGGGTGGTAACTTCAAAGCAACATATCAATATTTAAGGCAAAAAGTTTTCCGACCTCATTAATTATTTACAAAGACTATAAGAGATAAACTTACTTTTTGCTCTTACTCTTTTGCTTGCCTTATATCTTGGCTCTGCAATAGGAAATAAAGAAAGCATCGGATAAAAAAATGGCTTTAAACTACACCAAAAGTCAAACGAAACCAAATTCTTACCCGCTTTATAAATAGGCACAGTTTAAAATGAACAGGAATCGACAGTTCTTCCAAGTTTGCAATGTTTATAACCATTCCTTTTTTTGCTGTTTAAGCCTTCCTTTGAATTGCATGACATATTTTCATATTATATTTTAAAGTATATTCTGAAGTGTTAAACAAATTAAACTAAGCACAAAACCATTAATTGAGAAGGTTTCCTATATATATATATATATATTAATATGTATATATATCTCAACACAAAAATCACATATAACTATGTTTTATGATTTACGTATTACACACTATTTGTGTCTTTTATAACTCTTAAATCAATATTTTCAAAGTATTAAACGACTAATATACAAAAATAAATTAATTTAATATAAGATTAGCTTCTAAGTCTTTTTGGTATCATATTTAATAAGGGGCTTATAAATTCAGCAGTTGTTATTGCTTCTTAAACTAAATTTAGCCAATACGGGTTTATTCCATACCTTTTTTTAATTATCACTTATTTTCCATTACTAACACTTTTCCACCTCGATAAGGCCCTTAAGTTGGTTAGTAAAAGCTTATATGTACTTTCATTGTCACCTTTTTGCTTATTTGATTTGATGAAATTGCAATGTCCGTGTAAATCCCAATGATAACAACTTGATTGAAAGCTTAAGGACTGTTGTTTACTTTTAGTTAGCAAAATAGTTGAAATTATTTTCTTTTCAAATAAAACTTTGAATCAAAACTTGGTTAGAATTTATAGTTTAGGTCTTCTGCAAAGACAGAACAATTAAGCCCCAGATTTTTTTCAAAATGAGAAAAGTGTCTGTCACTCTAAATTAATTACTTGAGAATTCTTAGAGAATAAATCTTCTACAGACTTTTACATTTGCGCAAAAAAAATCCTGCGCCTAACACATACGGAAAATTTAATTAATTGCCATGAAAATGATAAATGTGCAATTTTAAAGCTTGACAAATTAGTTTTTGAGCAAAAAAGATATATGAGAGGCGGTAACATTGCAATTCATGCAATCTTGAGTATGACAATAATTAACTGCAATAAAATAATTGTAAGAGATTATAGTGGAACAAGGCAGAAAATAAAAAGAAAGGAACTGTGTTTTTTGAACACACAGACACATAAATAATATATATATATATATTATATATATATTTATTAATATATATATATACCTATATATATACATATTATTTATTTGTTAAAGGCTTATTCCTGTATTACGAAATTTATACACCTTAATGTACATTTTTAAACATAATTAAATAATACAATCACACAGTGTAAAAGTCTTTAAAAAAATCGAACATGTATATTTTATATATACAGTGTGATTCACTACAATTGAGACACACGTATTACAACGTATAATTTTTGTATTAAATTTCTCATAAATATTGCTTAAATACAAATAACAGTATTATATGTAATAAACAATATATATTTTATGAATTTTCCACGTATCCTCCTTTGGCCTTCAGTACAGCTTTGAAACTCCTAACGGTGTAGGCAACAAAGGCAGATATTTCTTCCTCAGATAAGGAGGCCCATGGCTGAAGCAGTTTCTTTTTTAGAATCTCTACTAATGGTCAGGACTTGCTTAACACCCTTCTCTCCAGAATGGACTATATTTCATAGTACATGGGGTTCAGATCTGGGGAGGATGGTGGCCACAAGTACTTTGGACAAAAGTCTGCAAACATATAATTACAGAAGCTTTGAACCAATTTGCTGGTGTGGGATGGATCCCTATCTTGCTGGAACACTAAAGGTGTCGTTGGATACTCTCTTATTACCCATGGGACTACCTCCCCGGAAAGAAGGTAAAAATAAACCGCTTGGTCGACCTTCACCCCCTCCTCGACGAAGATCAAAGGGGCCCTCTTCCCGTCCGACGCCGCCCAGACCATGACGGAGGGTGGCTTCTGCCTTCTGAAGGCTATCCTCAGCTCCAAGGGGATGTCCTCCTTCTTCCACGTCAAAATCCGGTCATTTTGACTGTTGTGGGTGGCCTGGACAGTGAAAATTTTCTCATCTGTCCAGAGAACTGATAGCGACGTGTCTTTGGAGAGTTGTTGAATAATTTTCCTCCCACGGATAAGAGGCTTTTTTTTTTTTTTTTTTTTAATCATTAATTTCTATATTTCACTTTTTCTATATGCATATAAAATACATTTTGAAAATATTAATAGGTTCGAATCAACTGGAATTATACAAACTTAAAACCTGCGTTGTCTTCTGATGTTAAATACAAATGGCATTGAAATTAATCATAAGAAATACAGGGCACGATAGACACGATAATAAGATACAGAAACTGGTAAAAAGGTGTGATAAAATAATTATTAAGATCCCCAGTCTTAAGGTGGAGGTTTTTTCTTTTTATTTGTTGTCTTGGTCCCCATGAAGGAGAGAGGGCCCGTTTGTTTTGAAATTTTCCCTGTGGATAGAGCGCAGAATGTATAGATTTCTTCGGACAAGGTCTTGGAGACCCATAGGAAGTCCACCTCAGCACGTTCTTGAACCATAGAGGGTCCTTTGTACAGTGGATACCATGTGCTCGATCTTGTAAGCCTCGTCGTAAGTTGGAGATGTTGATACAAGCCAGTCAGTAGAGGTTAATGATACTCCGAGTTCTTCTAACATTATCTCTTCCACAGCTTTAATGACTGGGACCACTTTAAGGCAGTGATAGAAGAAGTGGAAAGACGTTTCCTCGACCTCCCCACAACAATGTCATCCCCGTTTCTTTGGATCCACATGGGACTTGCTCATAAATAGAGAAGACGTGGCTAAGCGGTATCAGAACCATTTTTGATGGGAGTCCGTAAAGGGGTTTTTCATAATAATTTCCGGACACAGCGGGGGGAAACCCGCCTCATTATGTAGTAGCCTCAATCGTCTCTCGATGCCAGAGGATAAGAGGCTTGTTCATTATAGCCTGGGACAGAATCTGAGGTGGCTTCTTCTTATAAGCGAGCATCCTCAGGTCTTTCCTGATCAATCTCCAAATGCTAGTGGTGCTCATGTACTCGTCTTTAGGCATCTGTCTCATGGATCAAGTTGGATTTGTCCTGAGTTTCTACCTGATCCTCTTCTTCCCAGGCAGTGTCCTCACAATTTTTTTCCTGACCTGAACCTTCCTTGAAATCTTGCCTAACTCCTTAAAGGCTTTTATGGTCCTGTAGACCGTTGCTCCGCTCACTGTGGCCTTTAAAATCTTCATAATTTCAACCGTAGATTTTCCATTACGAAATGAGGCCAAAATCAAGTCACATTTGTCCGGATCAGAAGCAATTTTCTATTGGAAGCAGGGCTATCTCACACAACTTATTTTTATGAAAGTTGTAGAGTGATATGTCTATCAACAACAAAAAATAAAAATGGAGGAATATTAATTTGGGGAAACGTAGGAGTTACCAAAGTGAGAGTCTCAATTCTAGTGAATCCCCCTGTATATACGATATTTTTTAACAAAGGAATTTTTCTCGATTTCTGAAAAAATGATGATGTTATTTTAAAAGAAATTTAAAATCTTTGTCTTTTTTGGCGCCAAAAACGAACTACGAACAATCAGGAATTTTCCTTATGGTTCGTTGTTCGTCAAAAACTTTGCCGTTCGTCGTTCGCGAACGACAACAAATGAAAAATAAATCAACAAGTCTGGTATTTATATTTATATATATTAAATGTGTTTTTATATATACATATATATATATCAGAATTGTTGATATAATTTTCATTTGTTGTCGTTTGTCGTTCATCATTCGTGAACGACAACCAATGAAAAATAAATCAACAACTCTGATATATATATATATATATATATATTAAATTTAATTAAATATTTAAATTTCTTTTTCTTTATACGGTAATAGTTATTTTGCCAATTGTAGAAAAATAATCAATTATAACTGTTTTTTCTTTATATTGTCTTTATCAACAATTTATGGTCCTTGTCACTCATTTACATTTTGATGAAATGCTTATAGAATTCCTTTGATTTCAATGAAGTCATTGAATGATTGAATTCATATAAAAGTGTAATCTCTCTAAATAAAACATAAGAAAACTAAACATTTTCTAAATATGATCAGTACTTATTTTAATATTCCTTCATCGTGAAAAATAAATATGCCAAATACATTTTTTTAAAATTTAAACTATAGTTTATAAATCAGGAATATTAATGGCACTATTTACTGAAAATTCGTTTTGTCATTCCCCAAAAACAGTTTTACTCTACGCGAATTACTTTAAATAATATTACTTTGTTGTCGAAAAAACTTTTATAATAGAGATATCGAATTAATTAAAAAAATATGTGGATAAATGATTGAGTCAAAGATTCACTGTTCATAAAATGAAAAGAGCCAGAGAAAATAACTCCAATTTTCGGATAAGGAAGTTCAATTTTTCTCGTTCACTGAATCAAACAAAATTGACTAAAATTTTATCCCAGGGGAAAGTTTTTACTAAAGTGGAGGAAATACTGTCTTGTTTTCATCGTGATTTTCAGGCCACTGTAGTAGGAGAGAGACCTAACTTTCCTAAAAAAGTAATAAACTCCTCAATGGAATGTTTTCTGCAGATTCAATTGCTTATTATATAAAATATTTGTTTAAAAATAACAAGGCATATGGTCCAGATGGTTTTGGAGGGAAATTTTTTACTCTAATGTGTGAAGAATTGACTCCTTTCTTATTATGTTTAGCAAAATCCATGGAGCAAAAAGGAAGTCTGCCAGCACAGGTTACAAAAGGCAAGATTGTTTTAATTCCCAAAAAAGGCAATGGAACCGACATTAACCACTGGCGTCCAATAACCATTCTTAATGAATCGTATCGAATACTTGCTGGTATTGTGGCTGTTCGTATGGAACCCATTTTAAATAAGAGAATTGGTTTGCATCAGAAGGGATTCTTAAAGAAGAGAAAATTGGCCGATATTTCTAAAAATATAAGCTGCGCTATTTCTTGTATTGATTCTAGGAACTCATTTGGTGCGTTAATAGCTGTAGACTTCCGTAAGGCATTTGACTCCGTTTCTCACACGCACATCTTAAAAATGGTGAAGAAATTTTTGCCAAAGCGCTTCTTCAACCCCATTAGAGCATTACTGTACAATGGCTCGTCTTCGATTTGTATTAATGGGAAACAAAGTCAGCCAATAGTCCTAGGGAAGAGCTGTCGTCAAGGCTGCCCCGCCGCTCCTCTTTTGTTTGTGATGGCCATTGAAGAATTGGCTACTCAGATAAAACATAAATACAATGGATTCGGAGTTCTTTTTAACGAAGAGAAACATATCATTGACCTTTACGCCGATGATGTGACTTTATTTGTTGAAGCCCGTTCTGAGAGTCAATTAATAAAAAGAATAGAAATTTTGCTGGCCTTTTTTACTAAATTTAAAAAACGTTCAGGACTTGAACTTAATTCTTCAAAAACATCGATTTTACCTCTGGGAGCTTGGCGTCCCATTAACAATTTACGAGTTGCTAATTGTCCGATTGGAGACAAAGTTTGCATTCTTGGAGTGGAATACGGAAGACAAGGAGAATTAGATAGTGAATGGACTTCCTTAAAATCAGCGGTATATAAGAGGCTTTCACTTTTTAAAAGCTTTAACTTTCAAACGCAGATCGATTTTTATAATAATTTTATTGTGCCTTTAGTTTTATATAAAGCTTCCCTTTTACCGATTTTAGCTGATAAGGCAATACAAGAAGAGAAAAAATGGATTTTAACTCTCTTTCATAAATCGTATATAGAACCACTAAAACGGCCAAGGAATCAGCTTGGGGGTGGTTTAGTAGTTTTATCCAGAGTAATTCCTAAGATATATAAAAGTTTTAATTGATTTGTCCACAAGGCCCGACCTTGAGTGGAGATCTGTCGTCTCAAATTCCTCCGTTTATACATTTTTAATGATGGGTACCGTCAATTCCAATCCTCTTCTTTCATCTGTATCTCCTACTTGGGCCGCTGTCCAAAGAATTATTTGGGTCTGCCCTATATCTTTTGACTCAAGTTCAACGGTAGATATTATCGAACAAAACAGGGACAAAAAGGCTTTTTTCAAGAAAAATGAGGACCCTATAACCATGGAAGGTGAGGCACTAATGGGAGGCATTCTTACTTTCCACGACCTCCAGAAGAAATCTAATTCTTCATTTAGCCACGGGAAATTTAAATACCCTCTCATGAAAGCGTGCGGTTATCATCGTCCTCCATGTCCTTGGCACGTTAAAGTAAATGTATTGTCTTTGTATGATAAGGAGGTGAGTAAGATTTGCCAAAAAACGATTAAAGACCTTAAAGTCTCTGAGGATTGGGTCATAAAAATAAAGGAGTCTCTGCTTGGAGTGATGGAAGGAAAGAAGTTCACTTCACAATTCCAAATCTCGACCGGTGTTCTTTTTTTTAATGGTCCTTGTAAAGATTGTGGGAAAATTTTTAACTCTACAATCCATGCATTTGTTGACTGTCCATATGCCTCAATTTTAACTGAGTTTTTGATTTTAAACATGTCGTCTTCCAAAGATTTTAAGGCAGTAATACTATATGGGTTTTCTAAGAAAGAAAGGAAATCATCGCGAAAACTGGAAGCCATTCACTTTGCGCTCTTAAGTGCCAAAGCTCTGATTAGTTCTAAGTTGACGTCTGGGGAGTTTCTACTTCGAGAAGATCTGAGGGGCATTTTAATCTCGGCTTCGGCGAGATACACCATTTTTGACCTCAAAATTCCCGAGCAAAGCGGGTCTTCATGGAACTACGCCATCGACTTGGTGAATTTCAGTTGGCTGAACTCCTACAGATATTTTAGCCATCTAAAGAAAATTGTTAAACAGTATTTTTACTATTACAACCGAAAGTTTTAAATTATTGTTGTTTTTTGTTTTAATGTTATTTTATATTATGTATTGTAACGTGTCAACAAAATTTAGTATATATATTGTGAAACTTTTTTAACGCTTTGTTGTGTCCTTATTGTAGCTAGGTCTTCTGGTAGTAGTCTAATTTTAAACTATAATGTTTATTTATGTATTATTTTTATACACAATTCTACTGCCTTTTTTACTTTGTATCTTATGTTACAAATTGAAATAAAGACCAATTAAAAAAAAAAAAAAAAGATTCACTGTAATCCCTATCTTTTAATGGAAGAAACTCGTCGAAAATTGTAATGATTAGTAGCATTATAAAAGGCAGAAGTGTATCTTATTATTTTTTGTTTTGACTTCATCAACCATATAGATTGACACGTTGTGATTTTTGCCGCTTGCCGATGATTTTGAATGACGTCAGATGGGCAGGCGAGGGGTCAGCAGCTTTCTTGGGGATATGGGCATAGTACCTTGTACTTTTCAATATGCTTTGAAGAGAACGAATGTGTGAATGTTATTTCGTTAAAGCAAGGGGGGAAATAATTCGATGAATTAGAAGTGTAAAGCATTTTTCCAAAATAATCCATTAATTTACAAATCTAAATTCCTTGTTGTTCGTCGTTCGTTTTTGGCGCCAAAAAGAGACAAAGATTTTAAATTTCTTTTAAAATAACATTATCATTTTTTCAGAAACATGATCGGTTTAGTTGCTGTGTTTGTCATGCTTCCTCAAAGTTGGGTTTGTAAATATGGTTCCACCAAATTTGAAACATACTATTTATTCCCATTTTTAATGCCAGACTTATCCTATATACATATTCAGACATCTGAGGTGAGTTCAATAAAACACAATTTGACAAAAGTTTTTGATATGAGGAATTGTTCAACAAACAAAGGTTTTTTATGGAATATGTATGATTTATATACTAAAAATGAGGTCAGTATCTTAGTAGACTTTAACAAAAATTACAGGAGCTTTGTAATATATATTCGTATTTCAATTTTAGTGGTTTTCAATAAATATACATATTTTTCCAATAAGCAAATCTCTTTTGAAACATTGGTATACCAATGATGCATAATAAAAATAATTATGATCCGCATCATGAACGAATGAATAGATAAAATAAATATACTAATATAAATATCATATACGCTATGAATGATTACCTCCGCCGAAGGAGGTATTGTTACCTCCACCGAAGGAGGTATTGTTTTCACTGGCGTTTGTGGTTTGTTTGTCAGCAGGATAACTCAAAAAGTACTGAACGGATTCAAATGAAACTTTGTGGAGTTGTTGGAAATGCCAAAAGAAACAAGTGATTAAATTTTGGCATCTCTAAGTGCTTTTTTAATATGCAAAATGAGCAAAATACTACTAATAATAATAATGAAATGGGGTCTCTATTCAGGGAGTAGGAAAGAACAAACGCTAAAAAAATATTCATTGACGTATTATTGTTCATATATCAGCTCAGGACTATGTTAACCCAGTGACGTAGCTTAAACTTCTCCCTCTTCCCGTCTCTGAGTGCTTTTTTAATATGCAAAATGAGCTAACAGAGAGGAAACAATGATTAGAGATAGAAAATCGGGCGTGTGAAAGGGAGAATGTTTGAATGGGAATGTTGTGGGGATCGGCGGAGGTACACACTCTCTGAGTGTATATATGCCTCTAGTTTTCACTGGCGTTAGTTTGTTGGTTTGTTTGTCAGCAGGATAACTCAAAAGTGCGGAACGGATTCGGATGAAACTTTGTGGAGTTGTTGGAAATGCAAAAGGAACAAGTGATTAAATTTTGGCATATCTGAGTGCTTCTTTAACATGCAAAATGAGCTAAATACTAATAAATATTTCAAGTTAGCCTACTCTGCCAATAGATGTCGCTGTGCTGTGCTCTCAAAGAGGAGAGCACAGCACAGCGACATCTATTGGCAAATGAAAAAAAAAACAAGTGATTCATTTGGTGGGGATCGGCGGAGATTTGCACTCTCTGAGTCCTCTAGTTAATACTTTATTCACTATTTTTTCTGCTATGACAAACTCATTGTCTTAGGTCAGGGCTATTCAATTAGTTTTCCAAGTGGGCCACATTTGGAATCCAAGAACTTGAGCTGGGCCGCAAAATTTCTGCGGCCACTTTTTTTCAAATAAGTCTATTATTATGTTTTTTTATTTAATATTAGTAGTATTACTATTAGTATTATTAGGCCGATGGTTACTGTGCCTATTATTATATTTTTTATTAGGCCTATTTTATATGACCTTTTTAGCTTTCAAAATTGAATAGGCCTATAAAATGCACACAAACACCTCTCTGCTCCATCTCCTTTATTTAAAACAAACAAAAAATAGAACATTTAACTCAACATTTCTCATTGTTCATGAGGCTGGCTGCTAAACAGAACAGGGCTATTTTAGCCCACTGCTGCCGGTGACTTTAGTGAGAGAAGTGGCATTTCTTGTTTTGCACAAGATCTCTGATGTTTGGCTCATAAGATGTCAATGCAATCCTAAGGCACTGGTGAATTTTGTTGTCTGTTAGGGAACACCGATAACTGTTCTTAATTGCATTCACGTGAGAAAAGTTCGATTCGCAAGTGTATGTTGACCCAAACATGTTGGCCGTGTCCGGGCCGCATCTGGCCCGCGGGCCGCCAATTGAATAGCCCTGTCTTAGGTTGATACCCTCTATTTCATTTTAATGTGCATATGTATAAACATTTCCTCTAAGTAAGTAAAAGGACAAAATATGGGAAGATAAACATTTCATTTTTATGGTAATAGTTATTGGCATGTGTGTTTGAAGAGGATCCTTTTTTCTTTTCTTCATATTCCTCTTGGGCTCTATGTATGTAGTTCCTATATCCTTATTCACTGGGTAATTTATGCTTTGCACCGAATATAGCTTTGTTATGTTTATGTACATACAAACAACAATACACAAAAAACTATCGGTTTTTGTCTAAATTATCTCATTTAAATGAACTCCTTTTGGATAATGCCCTTAATACTTGCCAAATATGTTTAGTTTATATGTATGTATGTATCCCCACCAAGTTTTTCTTTTTGTTTGTCTTCATTCCTAATGCCCCTTTAAGGACAGGTTTTTTTTGGCAAGTTTGTTTAATTTATTTATATATTTTTACGGTAGCTTAATTAAACTTGGGATTTTAAAAGGCTATCATCCTTAGTTAATTCTTATTTTGTAAATATTATAGGGATAAGAACATTCGATGCTTTGATTATGTTGGGGTAATTTGGGGAGGTGCTGCTAGGTTTAGATGATATTTTGTATTACATCATACAAGAAGAAGCTCAATCCAATTGTTATTATATGGCTTTAAAAAAATTAAGTACATATTTTTTTCAAATGATTCAAGCTTTAATACATTGTAAAGGTTCACACTTACTGAGGAAAACACGTTTTTTTATTAGAAACATAGTTTTCCACCTACATACTTGATTCGGTGAATTACATCCATAAGGACGTGAATAACTATCATGACAAAATAAAATTAGAACATAAAACTTAATGGATTTTTGTTTAATGGACTTTATCTATCTGTTCAGCTCAGCGAGGTGAGAAAGGATTGTCCAATAGTGGATAAGTGAATAGATCCTTGCCTCCATTCTTCCGTTCCTTTTTTTGTAACTCCTGTACCGTATTTCAATTAAATTCATTTGCTGTTTCTTATATTTATCAAATATACCAAAGTTATTCATTGTATTTTCAACTTGCACTTTGTTTGTTTCTGTTATACGTTGCACTTCCTCACGAACACTCGAAATGGACATTTTTAATACCATGGACAAGGAGTTAGGTGCATATTTGCGACTCTAAAAGAAGATATTTAAATTTCCCTTCATTGAGAGGATGAATGAGCCTAGATAAATTAACTGATAACGCATTATTGGCAATAGCCTTCCTCAAAAGAAGTCACACTGATCATTTTTAGAGAAAAATAGTTTGTGGGCATTTTGATGGATAATGTCTACCGTCGAATCACTATGATATTGAGGTACATAGTTCCAAATAATTCTTTGAGCTGAAGGCCACACTTCTGAAAATGCCTATAGAGTTGTTGTTCTTAGGTTTGTTCTAACATTAGCCTATAATATATATATTCACAACTTGTTATTGAGTTCTTCCATTCTCTTTATGGGGAACTGGTGTTATCAATAAATAATTTTATTTATATCTTGGGAATGATATTTGACATTTTGGTAATCCTCCACCATGAGGGACCTAGGCCTCGTTATGGTATCTTTTATACATCTTGTGATAGATAAATGACAGCCATTTTTTCCTCTTGAAAAGCTTTTGTCCGCTATAAAGGAAACGGAAATGCCGTTGTGAGTTATAAACACTAGACTGCGGACGGTAATGCGTGTTATAAATAATTATTTATTGGTGAGTGAATCCTTTCGGGGCACCATTCAATCCTAATATTGAAACTTTTCTTTTACATAACAATGCCTATACTTTGTCCTTCCAAAGGATCCCAACATCCAATCATAAGAATGAATGTTTTGATTGATTCAGTTCCAGGCTAGACCTCTTTTTAATTTTTTCAAACATATTCAACAGGGTTTCTACACTCTTGATGAATTGTAACTCCGAGCTTGCCTCCTCTGTAAGGGTTACGTCGTCAACATATAGATCCACTAGATGCCTGGTGCCCCAAGACCAAACTCCAAAACCCTCATATTTTCGTACCAGTTGGATAATTACTAAATCCTCTATTGCTACTACGAAAAGATGAGGAACAGACGGATAACCTTCCTACAAACCTTTTTGAGCCCGATGGGCTGCTTTCTTGACCTCCTATCAAAATCACTGAGGATCCATTAAGTAACAATGCTCTAACTGGATTGAAAAATGGTTGGAAGCAGATGTCTCACTGCTCGAAGTATTTGATAATGAGATATGGAGTCAAAAGCCTTTTTGAAGTCAATTACTGTCACAGCTCCAAATCTATTATTTTTCTTACGGACTCCACCGCTGTACATGCGTGACACGTCCCTATGTTTCTTTGCTATGTTTTTATAAGAGTAGTCCAGGACCGTATATGCTCCAGTGGTTGAAGCGGTTCTGTTCCCCTTCTTGGGAACAAAACTATTCTTCCCTTTGTTATACATTTTGGGAGCTTGCCTTTTAATTCTATGGACTCTTCCAACTTTAGTAGAAAAAGAGCTACTTTATTTGGAAGAATAATATACTTTTCTCCTCCAATACGATTAATACCAGAGGTCTTCTTAACATTCATTTTTTTAAATGATGTATTCAAGAATATTTTCCCGCGTGAAGATCCTACATTGTGTGGAGTTCTTCTTCTTTGGAAAATTAATTATCTCTGTCTTAACTACTTTTCGAGAATAGTCTGGAAAGTAGGTCAGTATGTCGTTAGGCTTGGTGATCTTCTAGCCCCCATGAAATATTTGATTGATACACAAAGCAAAGTATTTATTCCCTCTCTGTAAGTTCTTCAATCGTTTTCTTAGACTGGTTTTCTGAGCAGACTTTTTTTGTCATTTCTGTCTCTGCCACCTCAGACACTACATAAGAATTATGTATTCCGACGAAAAAGTTTGAACAAAAAGTGAATGACTGTTGAACAAATTAACAATTTTTGACTCATTTTTTAATGTAGTTTTTTGCTCAAATACATACATTTTAAGGTTGTAATACGCATAACACGAGTAAAAACTAAGGCTTCTTTGATCCAAAGTTATGGAAGTGACAAATATTTTGGTCGGATTTCTTTTTCTTTTTTTAATTTACTCTCTTTCCACACCCATTATGGAATTTTAAAAAATCTGGGTTTTGCCGAGAAATTTTTAATTTTTTTCCAAAAATACGATGGTCTGAAAAAGGTTCTGACTATAAATCATATTTTTAACTAAAGGGAGAATTAGAGTTGAAATTAGAGCTAAATATATTTGTAAAGAAAGAGCCCCTTTTACCATGAAATCATTTGATTCGAACTTATCCTTTTAGTAGTATCGATCAAATTCCAAAAAATGATCAATGCGTTTAAAATCCCCCAATTAGAAAATTTGATTTGTTTTATCTAAATCAACGTTTCAATCGCCGATCAGGATCAAAGGAAAACAACTGTAAGGTTTGGATTCGATGATGGCTTTGAAGAACGATGGGATTTTCGTTGGGACTGTAAGCGTTTAAAAATGCATAAGCTCAAATTATTGGAAGAAATATAATTTTTATGCCAATCCCTCTTCTATGAAAATTCCTCCACACACTTGGCTTAAACGATTTATTTATTTTCGGTTATAATTTTAAAACTCCTCTTCTGGATTCTGTTCCAGTGAAAAAGGCCTGATAAAGCCTAGGTTAACAAAAGATACATTCTCTGGAGCATGTCGATAACACTTCTTTCCTAATATCCTGAAGACAGACTATGCCTGGATTGGATTTTAAAATGGATTTTAAAAATCCTAGTCCTTGAAAAATTATAATTGTTCGTCGGAGTCTCTTGGAACACGTCTTCACTGATACAATACATAAAGCTTTTTACAGAGTTTGTTTGTCTTTATTTTATATTATAAAATTTAATATTTTTTCAATATAGTGAATGTTCGTGACGAAATAATTAAATTATCTGTGATCATGGTCAGTACTCCCTGATGTGTTTTTTGGACGATTATCTTCGTCCCAGCCGTCACCTTACAATTTAGTCTCTAATAATACATGAATTCTACAACATCCTTTAGATATATCTTTTCAATTCAATTACTTACTATATTAAACCTAAGAACGTTGTTTGCTCTTCAACTGAATCAATATATACGTTTTGTAGTGCAGACACAGTTTTTAAGAAGTAGTTTATTTAACTTTTTTAAATGATATAACAGTTTGTTTGAAGATTTAATATATTTCAGTAAATAAGTACATTTTATGTCGACCCACCTGATATGTTAATCATATTAACAGAAAATTCTTTAAAAATCATGGAATTTGGTAAAAATTACTTTTTTTGTGGATGGATTACGAAAAGTCTTAATAAATATGATTCATTTAATTTTTTATTCGAGGAACTTTACTTTGTGAGCTAATAATTAAATATATTTTGCAATAAATAGCTATGATTTTGCTTTTTCATATGATTTTGCATTTGTTTTAAAAGATTGTATATACGGTTACTTCACTCATCTGATTGTGTATATTTTATATAAAATTTCAGAAATATTTATTTGCATTGACAAAACCTTTTTGAATTGTGATTTTAAAAATATTTTAAGCCAATTTTTCAAAGTATATAACAATATCATTTTATCTTTTTTCTAGTTATGAGTTATTCAAATTCCAAGGACGCCAGTATTCAAGAGGATTTAAATAAGTTATACGACACCCAGAACCACAAAAAGTCATCTTTAAGGGAGGACGACTCATTTGAGTCAGATTCGGAATTGGCTCCCTACTTTGACTTCATCCATTCAGAGATGTTACAGCAGTTCTGGGGAAGACTGCGATTTTAAACTGTCGCGTTAAAAACCTTGGGAACCGAACGGTAAGCAAGTTTTTTTATGACGACATAAAAAAAATATACTCTGTTTAATTAGCAAAATGTGTATTTTGTTTATTATTGTCCTGAATATTCCCAAAAAATAATAGCATGATGATATTTGTCTTGCTAGAGTACAAAATAAAAAGGGAAGTGTAATGGCTGAATGAAAGCATGATTGACTTTTTTCACTGGTACGATGAAGCTGAACTTACGAGGATATGCATAACATATAATATTGAAATTAATTAATCGATCTAGAATCGCTTCGATAAGTTGATCAATATGGACTTTCTCCTATCTGGAGAAGAAGCTACGTCCTAGACCGCTTAGCTAACGACTTTCAATGTTGATGGCACAGGTTCGACCATCGAGAAAAAATGGCAATAATGATCAACATTATTTATAAGATATTATGGTCGATGAACTCATTTCAACGATATAGTCTTTATGCATACTATTTATATCATAAGTACGTCAGTAGCTTTAAATAATAGTGAACCTAATTTTAACGATAGATAAAAAATATATTCATATAAAAATCGAAAAAAAACCTAAAATTATGTTGTAAATTATGATATAAATCATTTAAATAATATTAATTTATAGCCCGTCAATGGAACTATTATTGGTCGTACTCTCAGTAAGCCTTTACAAAAGTACTATTGTTTGTACCGTACCTCTTTCCGCTACTTCAATGAATCATGACATTTGATGTACTGAGTATCATTTCATCTTTATTGTATTAAATGTATTTTATTTACGAACTAATTTAGGTTATTTTATATAGTCTCATTGGTTGAAATAAATTATTCTTCAAATCTGAAATGAACTTTACACCTTAACCAAGCACAACTTAAACTCATTTGAGAAACTCCGCATTAAGTTACTTAAAAAGTCGAAAACTAAGTACTCAAATCAAACTTAAAAATATAAATATTTACTTCATCGTTTCTTAGTTTATAAAATGAGAAGAGATGAAGAATAAATGAAGTTTCAAAAAATGCAACTCATTATGTAATCGGAAATTTTATGTTATATATTATATAGTAAAGATTTAGATCCAGTAGAATCTTTACTCTCCTAGTAGAGATTACGATCTTTATCTCTTTTAGAGAGATGACGACTTAAATATGGAGATAATATTTTGGACATTTTAGAAATATTTATTTCATTTTCGACTTTTATTCTAATTTGGGTGAATAATTTCATTTTTTTGTGTCAAGGAAGCAAAATGGACGCAATGTTTTTTACCTACATTGTATCGATATAACCGACATATATAATATAATCATTTGTACTCATCTAGAGAAATCAACATGATAAAAATAATTTGAATATCTCGTCTTACCATCTCCATATTTAAGTCGTCATTTCTCCTATAAGAGATAACAACTCCTGATCGCATCTAGCAGAGTGTTGTTCTTCTGATATATCACGGTCTAGTCATTCCTCTAGAAAAGATACGATCGTGATCTCTACTTCGACGTAATACCTAACACTTTAACACATATAATTACGTATTCAAACTACAAAATAGCAAATATATAAATAGACCATAACAAAGACTATCTATGATTTGTGTTCCAACTCTCAATATTGAGCCCAAGTTTGGTTTCCCCTTGATATGAGATTAATATTTTTAAACGCTATTAAAGGATCATAGATTATTTTCATTTAAAATCGCTCTAACCTCGTAAGACAAAAATAATACTAACTATAGGATCTATATACACTCAAAAGAGTGCAAAAACCTCCGTCTTCCATAGGGTCCTTAAATGATACCTTTCCGAGGAGGAATTTTTTCATTACTGGGGAGCATAGATTGACGGGGGAGGGTCCCCTAGAGCGGAATTTCGAAAGGAAGACGCGCCGGGCACATTTAATTTCACATCATAGCGAAATCTATTGGCACGTACAGGCATCTATGAGAACCATTTAGTATATTAGCTCCTTTGGGCGCCATAATCTCCTCAGAACATCTTCCGCTAATCCGTTTTGTAGCCCCATGATATATCTTCTTATCAAAAAACACGTCACAGTCGGCCCCCCGATGGTAATTTAATACTCGATGCCTTAAATATTATTCCATTCCATTTTTTACCATGTTAGTAACTTGACGCTGCTTTTGAACCTATTTCGAGGATCCAATCCTTTGTGTAGTAGTATGGCTCGCAAGTAGGTGACACGATCCACCTCTAGTGGCTACGTCATCAGCTGAGCCACAGATTATTATTAATATTATGTTGTAAATAGATAGTTGCAAGTCATGAAATAAAGGACTCTTCTTATAATATTAATAAGTGAATGATAAGTGTTTGTTAACGTCGTTCAACCATTTACAACCATAACATGGCGCAGTCTCAGGAGTCTACGGTAGTACTACTCAACTAGAGTCGGTCTAGTTTACTACGTAAGGAAGCTCTACTCTCCCAGGACGACGACGACATCGCTTCACAGCAATATACAACACCTCCATCATCAATCATCGGCATGGACCTTTCATCAGCTAACCGGAGCGCGGCTGCTCTCAGGAGTTCATCGGAGAAGAAGGTCCAAAAATTGAGCACTGTGTGTCTTAATCTCTCGGAGTGTGATATAGACACCATCATCAACGCAGAAGTAGAGGTGTGTCACTCGGAGCAGGTTTTGGAGAAGCTAAAGGCCTCAGTGGACATAATTCATTCCATCAAGGAACTCGGTGCGGATGAGTGTCTGGAAGAGAAGTATTTTGTCCAATACGAACTTTTATTTGAACAATATCAGGATTTACGAGGCATGGTGGCAGCTACAAGGGCCAAATATGATCATAAATACAGACTTAAAATAGAAGAGGACCGTCAGAGGGCTCTTCTTTCTGCTCAGATCGCGGCCACTCCTCACCCCACCAACCCCGTCAGAAATTCACTCCCAAAATTCATCTCTACTCTTAAGCCCAGTGAGCTGGAAAACGACGCAGACATCACTACCTTCAAAAACTGGAAGATACAGTTCGAAGACTACTTCCATGGTAACAGAATGGATCTGTTGACGCAACGTGAGCAACGGGCTCATCTGCGGTCGTGTCTCTCCAGCAGGGTACTAGACACGATACGACATCTTTTGGAGATAGGGGATGACGCTACCGTGAATGAAGTGCTCACGTCCCTACACTACCATTATGAACATTCACTTAACGTGATGACGCGCCGTCTCCGTTTCCAACAATGTGTCAGGAGGTCAGACGAAAAATTCTCTGATTATTTGATCCGACTTCGTTTGCTTGGCGATAGTGCTGAATTAGATAGGATGCCATATGAAGAAGTATTGGCATCACATATCATAGTGAATATAAATGACTCTTTACTTCAGAAAGAATTACTCAAGATGGACGGACACGGTTTCCAGGAAGTCAAGGCCAAATGCATGGCGTGGGAGGCTTCCGAGCGGAACCATCAAGTCATGTATAAAACATCTACAGGATCTGGGATGATGGTCAACAAAATGTCATCATACAAGAGCTCCAAGAGGGGTGGAAGTCGTGATCGTTCAAATTCCAAGGCCAGGACTATCGAAGCGAAGACCGAGGACGGGGAGATGAAACAAGTTTGTCCTTTCTGCGGTGGGAAGTATCACCCACGTAGAGAGTGTCCAGCCTCATACGGTGTTTGTAACGATTGTGGCAAAAAGGGCCACTTTGCCAAGGCTTGTCGCAAGAAGAGCAACGCCCGGAAAGATGAGACCAGACTTACAAAGACCAGTTGCGTCAAGGTCTGTGTGACAAAGAAGCATTGTGGACGTTCAACCCCACTGGCTAAGGTTCAAATCTCATTGGAAGGTAATAACTGGACAGAAGTGACTACTCTTCCTGACACAGGTACAGCCGAATGCCTAGCCAACGACGGGCTCATGGACAATCTTGGCTACGAGGTGGATCCAACGAAGAAAAGGAGGATCATCGCAGCCAATGGGACGGAACTAGAATGTGTGGGTGCTGTCGAGGGTTTCTTCAGGGTTCAAGGATATGAAACCAGACAACGGTCTACGTCTCACCTGACGTAACTGACTTCCTACTCGCATGGCATACCATGCAGGACCTGAGGATGATTTCCCCAGAATTTCCGTTTGCAGCGGGATCGCAAGTATATCAAGTGAAGTATAACTCTACAACAAGGGCACGAACCCAAGGCTCAAAGGCTGTTCAGCACGTCAAATTGATGATAGACCCATCACCAAACGAGGTGGAGGAGGCCGTGAAGGCAATCAAAGAAAATTTCAAATCAGTCATTCATCATCATCCCTTAAGGCAATGCAGGGTGAGCCCATGCACATTCACCTCCAGGATATCCCGCGGAGAAGAAGCCGAAACCATGCTGTGTCGCTCGGAGCATCCCTACGCCTATCGAGAGGCAGCCAAGAAGGAGATAGACGACATGGTTGAGAAAAAATAATTAAACCCGTGAGTGAGCCCACCGATTTTGTATCTCCCTTTCTAGTGGTTCCAAAGTCCAACGGAAGTATTCGTCTTGTCGTTGACTACAAGGGACTCAACAAATTCGTCAAACGCCCCATTCATCCATTTCCATCAGTCACTGATGTGAAACAAATGATACCCTCAAGTGCCAAATGGTTTGCAGTCATTGATGCAACCAAGGGGTACTGGCAGGTTCCTCTGGATGAAGAGAGTCAACTCCTTACAACGTTCCTAACACCATGGGGTCGTTTTTGCTATACTAGGGCACCAATGGGACTATCAAGCTCTGGTGATGAATATTGTGCACGAGGAGATCAAGCTCTCTCTCACGTAATCAACAAAATCAAGGTGGTGGATGACATTTTAATCTATGCAGATACATGGGAAGAGCTTATGCAAACGCTTCAAGAGGTACTTTATACATGTAAGAAGAATTTAATAACTCTTTCTCCCGCAAAAATGCAAATCAGCAAGTCTGTCCACTTTGTTGGCATGGTCATTAGCAAGGATGGTGTCAAGGCGGATCCAACGAAGGTCGAGGCCATTTCCAAATTCCCCGCACCGACCAACATCACGGATCTTCGTTCCTTTTTCGGTCTGGTGAATCAACTTGGGAACTTTGTACCAGATTTAGCTCATAAATCTACACCTCTCAGACCACTTCTCTCATCCAAAAACTCTTGGAACTGGACACCGCTTCAACAGGAGGCTTTTGAGGAGGTCAAGAAGATACTAGTATCACCGCCAGTCCTCGCTCATTTTGATCCATCACTACCCACTCGTATTCTAACTGACGCTTCTCGACTCAACGGATTAGGATACGCACTCATGCAGAACCATAGTTCAGAAGAAGAACACTGGAAGTTAATCCAATGTGGATCCCGATACTTAACGGATACTGAAACAAGGTATTCGGTTGGTGAGCTCGAGGCTTTAGCTATTCAGTGGGGAATAAATTGTTGTCGGACGTACCTACTCGGACTACCCCACTTCTTCGTAGTCACGGATCATCTGCCTCTTCGCACAATCGCCAACAACACAAACTTAGCTTCAATTGACAACGCTCGGATGCAACGCATACTTGAAAAAGTAAATAGCTACAACTTCACAGTGGTATGGACCAAAGGAAAAACACATCTTATAGCAGACGCTCTCAGTCGTTCACCAGTGTCGGACCCAACAAATTCGGAAGACAATTCAGACATCGTATGCCAAATGATAATCTCCAAGGACTCAATTTCAGAAGATCCCGCTCTAGGAGTAATCAGAGAAGCAGCCAAACAAGACGAGGCCTATCAAGCACTCTACCAGGCCTTACCAAAGATGTCAGCACTGGATGTGAAAAAGTTACCGGAGGAAAATTTAGTTAAACCTTATTTAAAGCATTGGAACCTACTGTCAATCACCACCGATGGTCTCATCGTATACGACGGTCATAGATTAATTATTCCTCAGACTGCTAGGCCTGCAATCCTTAAGAAGCTTCATGCATCACATCTTGGCGTCGGAAAAACAAGAGCCAGGGCCAGAGAACTCTTCTTCTGGCACGGCATGGGGAATGAGATTGCCCAAATGGTCGAATCGTGTGAAGAATGTCAACGTTACCGCCCACAGCAACAGCAAGAACCTCTACAATCGGACCCGCCTGCGTCACGCCCGTTCGAATCCGTTTCTGCGGACCTTTTCGAATATAGAGGAAGACACTTTTTGGTAATAGTGGATCGCTACAGTGGCTGGCCAATTGTCCACCACCATGACAAGGTACCGAAAGCTGCGCAGGTCATCAAGGTATTTAAGACCATAATCAGGGATCACGGCATTCCTAATAAAATCCGGTCGGATGGAGGACGACAATTTGCGTCCCGGGAGTTCCAGGACTTCTGTCAGGACTATGACATCGTCTCAGTCGTCTCATCCGCCCACTATCCCCAATCCAATGGCCATGCGGAAGCAGCCGTGAAGGCAATGAAACTTCTGGTAAAGAAGAATTGGAGAAACGGACACCTAGACTCGGACGCGTTTGATCGGTCTCTCATAGAATGGAGGAACACACCGCGTCTTGACAACGGACTCTCACCTGCTCAATGGTTGTATGGTCGTCTTCTACGGACAGGTCTACCTGCTCACGCGGAGGTCTACAAACGTCTTTCCAACGAAGAGTTGAAACGAGCGGAGGAGGAGAGAAGAAAGTCAAGGGCAAAAACGACGGATCAATACAATAAACATTCGAAGGTACTACCACCGTTGTATGTTGGTCAAGAAGTCCGTCTCAGAAATCCGATTTCGGGTGAGTGGACTCGTCAGGGTATCGTCGCCAAGACCAGGATCAATGGACGATCCTATGAGGTCACCTCCGAAGGATCTACTCTTGTCCGGAACAGACGCCATTTGCGAGTGAATGGATTGCCGACATAATCCCAAGTATGCTCAATCCATTGGGGGGCATGTAGTAGTATGGCTCGCAAGTAGGTACACGATCCACCTCTAGTGGCTACGTCATCAGCTGAGCCACAGTGTTATTATTATTATGTTGTAAATAGATAGTTGCAAGTCATGAAATAAAGGACTCTTCTTATAATATTAATAAGTGAATGATTAGTGTTGGTCAACGTCGTTCAACCATTTACAACCATAACAATTTGGAAATATGCTCTGTCTTCTCCTTGGAATTCGTTTTACTCCCATTGTACGTCGTCTTCTGTCAGCGTCTCCATCTGAATAGATATTTCTTTTCCAACACTCGGGTCATCCTGATACTTTTAACGTTTGTCTCGTTTCAGTGATGACGGAGCCATGCAAATACAGAAGTGAGTCTGTCATTATTTGAAGTCGCTTGGCCCCCATTTAATTGCAATGTTTACACCCTTGATCAAGGCTGTGAGTTCGGCCAAGTTGATGTGGTTCACATCTTCCTTCTTCCGGAGCCATGCCCCGTCTTCAATTGGATGGCCGTTCTGGATAAGGACCGCTCCATACGCGATGGAGCTTGCATCACACCACAATTTAAAATATCTCCTTCTTCCGGTACGGACCACAATCCTCTTACAGGGTCGTCTTTCTTGACTCGGGCGAGAACATCGTCGAGCAAATCAGCAGAGATGGACTGGGTGATCTGACCACGCCTCACATTTTATACAAACTCGTCGGCCGTCCTTAGCCACCCTGCCACTGGGTAGTGACCCAACAATTTTCCACACATAGAAAATAGACCCCGCTTTGTCAAACTTCTCGCTCTATCTCTAGATCTTCGCCATCCCTCTCCTCCAGGCAAAACGACCCGTTACTTCGTCTACTGTAGGCCAAGGACTCTTGTGTTTTCTAAAGGTACGGGTTCCTTGCATTCAAGGCCAAACTTTTTGAGTAGCCGTCTCTTTCTTCATCATTGACTTTCTCAGTATCCACTATGATGTCGTCAAAGTAGCTATCCGTAGCAGATTCAATTTTCTTGTTGTCCAAGCACTACTTTACCGATAGCCTTCATGAATCGGACACCACAGTTTAGGTCCAAAGGCCCAGTCTCGTAAGTTGATAAGGACGTTTATTCACTTTGACTGCAAGATGCCTTTCGCACGCCTCGTCTCCACCCTGACCTGCATGTAGGCATCTTTCAGGTCTAGCATGGTGCAATTAGCTAACCATTCTCCCTTCCGTATTTTTTCATCGCGCACGTCCGCCTCAGCTTCACTGCATTCCACAAACTCATGACTTCCCTAAAGTCGAGGACAGGCCTAACTTTATTTTTCTTTTGTGTTCGACGACATAAAGGGAATTATACCCCTCCCGTCCTCACTGCTGGCCCTGAGCCAGCCGTTTTCGATCCATCTCT
>CP045893.1:29232493-29244874 GCA_013387185.1 Caligus rogercresseyi
TTTACGCCGCGAGAAGCAGGATCCGCCCCATGCCCACGCATATGGCTTCAATCATTTACAGAGAGTTGGGAAGCCCTTCTCGCAGTCCCGCGTTCCAAATGAGCTTTATATCTTACTACTTTTTATTTGTTTACTATTATTCTCCCCTCCTCCCCCCCCTTCTAATCAAATCAACCGATCATCTCTTTTAAAGCCTTATCTGATCTTCCTTTCTCGGTTGTTTAATTTGATTTTAAATATTTATTAGTGATATTAATATTGTTAGAATTGAATTGATTCCTATTTTAAGAAATTCTGGGGTGCGATAGCCCTTCTGCTGTTATCGTGTTCAACTCCAATGTTGGGGGGGCGCAGGTTTCGAATCCCAGAGGGGATGGTTCATTTTGGTCTACCTCATTGATAGATCCTAGGTTCGCGTAGACTAATTTTAATAACTATAATGCTTATTAATATCCTATCGGATGCATTCATCCACCATATAGCAAAAAAAAATCCTGTTTTTAATATTAACTGTCAATAACTTTTTATAATATTACTACACTTACCTGTTTTTTTAAAGAATCTATTCAGACCCCCACCATTATTTTGTGTTAACTCCTTTCTCACTCGTATATTACATAATTGTCAATGAATATTTTAGAAGAGTGTCATGAAATACACCAAAAAAAAACCATTCTACTAGACATATAAAACAGGAATCAAAAACAAAAAGACCATAAAATATTTTAAAGTAATTAAAAACATTTTCCAACTGAACAAAAGCTTTTTTGAAAACCACAAAGATGTAGGTTTAGAATTTTGGAAATGCCAGAAATGTCGAGATCATTTGAGCTTTGTTTGGTATATATAATTTGCTGAGTTTTGGTGATTATTCCATTGACGACGGCCTCAATTTTACCAGTTTAAAAAGCTTTTCAATGGTCCCTTTGTTGGCTCATAAAAGTTGGATTAAAGGCGACAATTTCACCATTTTCGGTATAAACTTCCTGTAGCTTGGAACAATCTAATAAAGAGTGATCTTTCGTTTCCTTGTTATCCTGGTAAAATATAAAGAGGCTCTTTGAGTGAGAGAAGAACTTTTCATATATATGTATAATATAATATATATAGAAAGAGAAAAGAAAAAGAAGGGAGAGAAGTGAGGCAAAATACTCTCTCCCTTCTTTTTTTCTTTCTCTTTATATCCAGCTAACAGTAACAGCAGTTACCAAGTGGTAATTGTATATTCTCATATCAAAAGATCAATTTTTGGGGAGAGTACGTGCAAAAATGTATTTGCTTATATCTCTTAAAGTATAGCGATTTTTAGAACACCAAAACATATCAAATGAAAGCTTGGTAACCAGCTTTAATATTTTGGTATACTAAATCATGTCAATTTAATAAGTAGAGAGTTATATGTACATTAAAAAAAATATCGCGTACAAAATGACGCATATAATGGATTATAAATGCGTCAGAGATAGAGTAAAATTTTGAGAGGATACCTTGACGCAAATCTAAGAAACACATTATCATTTATTTTTTACATAATCGATTTCTTATAGGTCAATACAGGCTCTGAATCATATGATGTAAACTCAGATTGTACTGAATTCTGAATTGATAGAATGCAACCAAGGTCATTTTTGGATTTATCATCCAAAGTTTACTAAACTTAAAAGTACTATTTTACTCTGAAGCGAACAAGTCATCTTCTACAGGCGAGTGAAGTTAATTGATACAAAAAAGCTATGAAATATGCTAACAATACACACTCCATTTTTTTCTTTGTTTTTACTGAAAACTTTGTTTTATTAAAAAACATCAAATATACGTCTGGTAGTAAATTAGATTTCCTTTAAATTTATAATTATTATTGAAGTCTGTAACGTCCACCATTTTCAAGAAATTTGCGGAAAACTATATTTTTACTAAATTTTTAAAACTTTGACCTCGTTGCGCGACCTCGTAATGTTGACCGATTTTGTTCAAACTTTGTATGTCGTCTTCTTTTATCACCAAGAAACAGAAAATCTACAATGCTGCTAACATTTCAAACATTTGAAAAATAAGAACAGCCCTAATATATATATATATATATATAGATATATTATATATATATATATATATATTTATATATATTATATTATTGACTTGATAAAACAAAATATTTCATCCCTTTTACTAACATCATCATTTTTAATGTGAGCAACAAAAAGTAAATATATTTTGCTCTTTCATTTATTTTCCTGTTCACGATAAATGAGAAGAAGAAAAAGGCATTTCTCCTGCAAAAATCATAAATGCCAGTTGTTAATTACGGAACAATGAACACATATTTTTGTATTTTATACACATGCTTTTCAATTTTCTATATATGTTCTTCTTTTATTATAATTATATATAATTATATATATATATACATATATATATATATATGTTTGTGTGTGTTTGTGACGACTTATAACGATATTTTGGCATAAAAAATGCATTGAAATCTGCAGGTCTTTAAATCAGACAAAATAATCTTCTATAACCTTTATATTTTCAAAAATTATATTTATTATTTGTTTTATATATACATATATATATGTATATATATATATATATATATATATATATATATATATATATATATATATATATATATATATATATATATATATATATATATATATGCTATTCTCAGTCTGCATATATATATTTTTTTTTCAGAGCTGTGACGTTCAATCCTTTCGGAGAAGTTTCATCCTTGCCCCCTTGACGTAAAATTTATTTTCAAAAATGTTTTTCTCTACCATGGATATATTCAAATTCTTCCTTATACATTTCATCGTTGCTACAACTCAAGGTAAGTTAATTTAAATTAGTTCCTACGAAATTAGAAATAACTGCAAACTAAATTATGTGCAGAGTCTGATAAATAGTATCCATATCATAAGGTTTATATGAAGTCAATATGTTATTTATATCCATATAATAATTGATAATATTCATGGAAAAAACATTATTTAAACCCGAGATTTCTTATTTTACAAAATAATTAGATATCTTCCTATATAAACTTGATTATAATGCATCAAATCATATACCTATAATCAAGCAGAACGTTATATTTTTGGTAACCAAGCCTATGATCAATTCATTTCATTATAAAGTCTTATACTTTAGAATAACTTTTATTTCAATTTTTTTTCATTGTACATATTTTACTCCTTTGGATGTTGATTTTTTTGTCTTATTAATAAGTCAATAATAAACATATCAACTATAATAGGTAAATGTTATCAAATCTTAAGTATGTATTTTCTATAATGATTATAAATAGAAAGCTTATAAGAATTATTTAATTTAATTAATTTGAATTTTTCATAATATAAGTTATTATTGATAAACCTATTTTATTTAGATTTGCTTATAAGTAGTACCTACAATAAACCTAAAAGGATATTAGTTATAATGCTACATTTGTACGTGAAAGACAAATATGAATGAGATTAAAAATATAATTAATTTACAAACAACTATAAGATAAAATGTTAATGTGCCATTAATATTTTTTATATGGGTAAAAAAAATAACTTGTCAACTGTCATTCATATTTTTTAAAGACTTTTCTTATTTATTTCGGGGGTTTGGCACAAATGTAAAGGTAAAACTTTTTTAAAGTTAAAAAAGTTTCTAGAAAATTGAAGTTTATACAATGAAGAAATACAATTATAACATCTGTGGTTATTTTAAACTTGTACCTTTAATGTTTGTTATAATAGATAAATAACTAATTAAACTTTTCTTCACAAAAACGTGTTTTCAATTATTAATTAAATGTAACGTAAAAAGAAAAGTCAATTTTTTTGAAATCTTAAATTATTATTAAAAGCTGTGTTTAATTTTTTTTAATTTTTTTCTATTATCTACCCATTTTTTAACAAATACTATTTTTTTAAACTATATATACATACAAATAATATGGAAGTTGGTACGAGCTGACGAGCATCTAGAATCTAATAATAAAATTATACCTTTTATAAAATCAGTTAACTGTTTTTGAAATACTTAAATCTAATTTAAATTTTATTATAAGCACTATTGAGCATGTCTAATATTTTATAATAATATGAAATTTATGTTTTTGGCAATCTTTTAATTAAAACGCTAAAATACACCAAAAAATGAAATATATAGTAGGACATCGTTAAAAGAAATTAATATTTCGTTAAAAACGGATTTGTAAAGTATAAATATAACTAAAATCATATCAATTACAGTTTGTAAAATGGACAATGATGGTGAAATATAAACATGGCTTTGTAATTTATTTAAAAGGAGCAGGGCTTTTTTCTTCTCCACGGCAATTTCTGTATTGAGATTGAATGTATACTAAAACTTAAACATAAAAATAATATATAATAGGACATTGTGTCAAAAGTATATAATAAACATTTAGTTTAAATTTAATTTCCTTATTAAATACCTAAATATCCTTAACAAATAATACAATAAAAAGCGATCAACAAAAGAGACAAAAACAATAACAATTTTTGAATCTTGATGCCTTAAACTTGATTTTTTTTTTACTTTTTTTTTTTAAACAAGCAATTGTGTAAAAGATACATAAATAAACATTATGAAAAATTTAATATTAAAAACATCCTAAGATTCGACGGTGAGTTTGTTGTGAAGTTATAAAATCCTCTTGAACGCTAGTAGATGTCGTACAGAGTTGGAAGGGAAGTACGTATTATCCTAAGCGCACATTATCACGGACACCAGGGATCTTAGTTTCCTGTACACAATATCTCGCTGCAGCGGATATCATCATTGCTCTTAAATTAGTGACATCCACACACTTACCATTGGTCATTTTTGTTTACCTATAAAGATTTGAAGTTCATAATAGCTGATAAAATATATTTTACTTTTGGAGAATTACACTTAAAATATGTAAAAGAACCGAAGAGTATATATGGTTTCACAAACAGTAGCCTAAAATTTGAAATAAAATCACAATTTAGTTCTGAAAACGACTTCAAAATAATTAACATTGGATAATCGACAAAAGCATGAAGATTATCATTGTGTAACCTAACACAATTTTTACATGGACTAAAAAAGCGTAGAAAATTAGCAGAGATTAAAAATTGTGATGTAAAATGTCGACCGTCATAGACTTCTAAAACAGAATGTCTAATCATTCGACCCCAAGAGGATGGAGGCCAATAACTTTTTTATAATATTCAGCAATCTTGTTCGCGTCTGAGTATTTCAATTCTGTAAAAATAAACTTCATGAACAATGGAGTTAAAGAAAGATGATTGAGAGTACTTTTTCTCAGAGAGAACATAAATCTCCATGTATAAAAAATAATTCTCTTTTGAGGTCGTAAACATCTAAATCTTTGATTCAATAGCTATGTTTTCGAGTTCTTCTGTAGTTGGTAAGTTCTTGAAAAAAAAATTGGGTTTAACTTTTAAATGTCTTGAACACTATCATCTCTACTCCATCCCAGGCCATGGGGGTCAATTTGACCCCCATATTACAAATAGATAAATATTTGATACTTTTAGCATGGAAAATGTTTTGATTATTCAAATGATATTATGTAGATTCAGTTGAGTGATAATCGTATATATTACACATATTTGATTTATAAATATCATAGACTTTATGTAAACTTTATTTTCTCAATATTTTTCATAATACACATATATGTCTTTCTTGCATTTCTTTCATATAATTTTTGTCACAACAATGCTAGAACCACATGTAACTTTTTTACATTTGCTGTATTGATGTGAAGATTTGTTTCGCTTCTTTCGAGTGCAATTTATCTTGCATCACTGCCTGGTTTTTATTGCTTCCAATCCATCATCATTCAAAAAATCATCTTCATTGCCGCTATAACCACCCATGTCTTCTTCATCTAAGTAATTTTTGCGTGTAACAAAAATTCACGACGCGATATTTTCAATCCTGTTGGTTCTTTATACAGTATCCATGAGTTTATTTCTGCCAAATCCAGTACATTAGAGAAAACTAGAGAGGCCATCTCCTCGAAGTGACTTTTGAGGTATACAATCGGGCCATTTGATCTAATACATCAACCCCATACTTTGTTGTATTGTAATAGATTACTGTTTCTGGCAGTTTGTTATTTCCTTCATTGCAGTGAACTCTCTGTGCCCTGTACTTAGAACTAGTAAATTTTTGGAAGACTTGTTCTAGTAAACAGTCAACGTCATGTTATTGCTCTTCAATATTGTCGATGAATATAGAAGTTCATTGGAAAATTTGATTTTAGGAGGAATTTTATTTGTATACGATTTACTGTACCAACAATGTTAGTTTGTTTATTAGCCAGCTTCTGAGCAAGTTTTATGTAAGTAAAAAATTGAATCTATTAGAAAAAGTTCCATCAGTTCGAGGACAACATGTTCAGACAATGATTGATTAGAGAGTCGATGAGTATCCTTCCCAGATAAGAAATCCATTCAAACAGTACCTATTTTTACTTGACATCAGCTGCCAACCAGAATTTGATTCCAAACTTAACCGGCTTGCTCGTAATATACTGTGTGAATGGATATCGAGCTTTTGTAGGGAATAGCTGCTCGTCAATAGTAATATCTTCATGAGACTTATAGTGAAACTTGCACTTCTCAATGAAATGATACCAAATGTAAGAAACAAAGACAAATTTATCAGATCTTGTTGAACGGATGTCAAATCTGATGAAACTAATAAATTCCTTATAATGTCTCCTCGATATGGTATGTATGACCCCACGCTTTAGACCCTGTTTCATCCACTGATCGCCCCTTGCCAAAAGACCTCGGTCAATCATAATTCCAAAGAGGTTATAAATTTCCTCATTACTGGTTTTCATATAGTCTATATAGTTTGTTCGTAGCTTCTGTTTCGGTGCACTTGACGTAGCCTCGTGCGTTGTAACTTGTTTCAACTTGTCGTAACACTCTCGGTTTCCTCCCCTTGAGTATACACGTCACTATGTATAAGACCCTTTTACAATTGATGAGGTCAAAATGACAAGGCAGCTGCCGCGAGGATGTACCTTCTATATCTTGAAACTAATTAAGATACCACTCTGTTTTTATCTCTATTAATACCACTATATAGAAATAATAGAATAAAAAGTCATGAAATTTCATGAAAACCTGGAAAAACACAAAAAGATATCAACATCGAAAAATTACAATGGGGGTCAAATTGACCCCCTGGCCGTTCTAGTGTTAAACCCCTTATATAAACCTCAGTAAAATATTTTCTATTAAGGCAAGCCTTCTTCCAAATTGAGAACGTGGCCGTTTCAGAGTAGGAAGAATCTCGGATGAAATACATTTCTAAGTCAACTTTTCTCTTCCTAGATTGCTTTTTTGGCCACTGAAGGAACGGATGTTGCTATGAATAGCATTTGTGGAATAACTTGAGTATTATAAATCACTACATGGTCATGAAAACTTTTGTTCTTTTGCCGGGTTTTTCAAAGTTTTTGTTCTTTTATAACCAATGATGGTTTTTTACTTTGTAAAAAAATGGATATTAAAATCATTTTTTTTTTTTTTTTTTTTTTTACCCAGGGTACAACAAACTTTATTTCACTTATATTATATCAACATTTACATCAAACATTTTAAAAACCAAAAAAACTACATATTATTAACAACGTCCTCAATAAAAGGTTCAAAGTTTACTGGTAAGGGGGTTCTCGAACATCTAAATTTATAGAGAATTACTTGAATCTTTGTAACTATATAATTGATTTGTTCATAATTGGGGCCAATATAAAAATACACAAATTCTTTTGGTGATAGAATTAAATTGTGATTTAAAAAGAATAGTATTCCCACTTCTTCCCAAATTCTCACTATAGGCGGACACTCAACTAAAAAATGCTTTAAGGTTTCAAAATCATTTTCACAAAAATAGCAGATTCTTTCAGATTTAGTCTTCCCGAATATATTTCCTAAAGTTAGAGTATTTGTGACGATCCTATATTTTAACCAGTACATGGAGTGGTCAAAAACTTTGGAATTCAGAATTTCTAATATTTTAGAGGTAGGTACATCAATTTAAAAAAAATCTTTTCTTCTTGAAATTTGTTGGATAAAACATTTGTTTGATTGCTTGTTGGTTAAAAGTTTCCTAAAATTGTTATTAGAAAAGGAACATAAAAAATTATAAAAACAGTCACGTGGGCCTATGTCTCGTTTCTTAAAAGTTAGTTTATATAAAATTCCTTGTTTTTCTAAAATTTCACTCGAACTAAAACTCATATTGTCATTAAAAATCTCACCTAAAAAACTTAGTTTCCCTTTAATGGAAGTGGTGGATATAAAAGATAACCGCCCATTGTCAGTTACAGGTTCTTGCCATTTCATTTTTTCAAGGACTTTATAAATTATGTCTACACTACTTTCGACCGTTTTTTTTCCAAAAAGAGTTAATACTCTTTGCCAATTCAAAAATGATGTCCGGTCCATTGCCTTTTACACTGTCAATTTCTTTATTTTTTAAACCACTAACTGACCATTTATTATTTCCCTCCATACTGATCCTTTAGTAAGTATTCTCTTGCACCAAGAAAATAGTAAGGCCTTCCAAAAGTTCTTGAAATTTATTAATCCGAGTCCGCCCCATTTTTTGGCCGATGTTATACGTTTCCATGAAATCAACTTACTGTGCCCTTCTGGAAATAAAAAGTTGTCGCAAATTGCTTCAACCTTTAGGGATAAAATCTCAGAAAATGGAGTCAGTTTTAAAATGTGTACGACTTTTGGCATTATAAGAGAGTTCCACACCCCTATTCTGGACGGTAGGTTTTTTCCTAAAAATGTTGTAAATTTGGAAGCTGATGTCCTTAAGATGTCTTCTATTATTCTTTCATTTTCTAAAAGATCGGAATCATCAATTGTTAAAAAAGTGCCGAGTACTCTTAAACGAGGAACAATTTGAATATCTTTATTTCTTAATTCAACGGTGGCAGAAGTAATAATAGATGTTTTTTTTAAATTTATATCTAATCCAGAATATATTCCATATGCTTCAATAAGCTTTAAGGTTTCTTCAATCGACTTATTTATAATACTTTGTGTGCCACCATATGCCATGGTAATGTCGTCAGCAAAAGCTTCAATTTTGATTTCTTTACTACCAATTTCCAAACCTTTGATAGCCATGCAATTACTTATCTGATCAAGTAACGGATTTAATGCTAAAATAAATAACGCCGGGGAGACGGGGTCTCCTTGGCGACATCCTTTTTTCACACTAAAAATATTATCTGTTCTTTGGTAAAATGTACTTATATTAAAAAAAAACTGATATCATATTTAAAAAATATTGCTAAAACCTTGTATACGAAGACAATCTAAAATCCATTGATGTGAGATGCTGTCGAACGCTTTTTTAAAATCTATTGCCATGACAGCAACATCTAAATTATGTTCCCTGTTTTGTGATATTGCATCCTTGATCCCCCGCACTACATCTTCCATGTAACGGCCCTGTACGAATCCCTTCTGAGCGGGATGTAAAAGTATTGGTAAAATTTCCTTGATTCTCTGTGCTAAAATACCGCTATATATTTTATAAGCTACATTTAGCATTGTGAGAGGACGTAAATTATCAATAAAACGTGGGTCTTTTCCAGTTTTTGGGATTAAAATAAGTTTCCCTGTTGTTAAGTACGTTTCAAAAGTACCTTTAACTGTTGCTTCTTTAAAAACTTGTTGTAAAAGAGGAGATAGAAGTTCATTATATTTTTTATAAAATTCCATTGGAAAGCCATCCGGGCCGGGAGCTTTATTGAGTTTTTTAAAATTCGATATATATTGTTAATCTCAGCACATGTAATGTCTAGCTCTAATCGTTTAAAGAATGGTTTTGCCTTCTCCAGATTGCAAAGGTTACCAGTTTCATAAGGAAAAGTTCTACTAGTCTTGGTTATTTCATTGAAATAATCATAACCATTATACAAATCACTGTAGAAACTTTTAATGGTTTTCATCACCGCTTTAGGGTTTTCTATTAAAGTGCCATTTGTGTCATATATTGCTCTTATATTCTTCCTTGACATTGCACTTTCTTCATGTTTTTTCACACGTTTTAAAATCATTTGGTCACTTGGAAGTGTCGTCAACCCACTTCGTATTAAGTGTCCTTGGGCACTTAAATTATTTTTTTTTTATTTCTCTCATCAGTTGCTAGATATTCATTTTCTTTCCTCTCTACATTATTCAAAGCATTTGACTGTTGCTTGATTGTTGAATTTAACTGAACACCTAATTTTATATATTCTCTCCTAGAGCAATCTAAAATTAATTTCAAAGCATGAGATGGTGTTTTAATAATATTAAATCTTAATTTAAAAAGGATCTCTTGGATTATTTCCTTAATCTTTGAATGAGTCGTAGTATCTTGTAAAAGCCTAGTATTCAGTTTCCATTGATTTTTGCATTGCTTTCCTTGTTGTTTTAGTTCAAGCATAATGGCATTATGATCAGATAAACATACAGGCAGTGTTTGGTAGTTGGAAATGCTGGAGTAAAGTTCACTCGATATAAAAAAGTAGTCTAGCCGGGAGCTTTTAACAACTGTCCCGTCTCTATTATGTATAAAAAAGAATGAATAGGGTTTTTTGAAAATTTCATGGCTACATCTAACAAACTCCTTTCGGTCAGCAACTTTTTCAAAGCTGCATTTGATTTTTTATTGTTTATACACTTATAATTAAATGTATCTCTTTCTTGATCCAGAGATATATTAAAATCTCCCATTAATAAGATATGGTCAAAAGTTTTATTACTGTCAGTTAAAACTTCCAAATTAATTTTATCATAAAATTGAGGGACATCGTTATTAGGTCCGTAAATGGATACGATTTTAATCAACTTTCCACTCCATGTTATGGACACTACACAATAGTTGCCTCTATCGTCTTTTTCTATACATACAGGTTTAAAAGATTTCCTAATGATCAATAAAATTCCCCTAGAAGGGTGGTTAGCTAATTTTGTTACTGCCGGTACAAAAATTACTTGGTAAATTGAAGTTAAGTCATGCCTTAATTCATATTTTTTCAATCTTGTGTCGCATATAGAGAGAACATCAGGTTCCAGTGATAAAAACTTATTTAAAACCTTTTTTTGTTTAAGTGTGTCGGAAATGGAGTTTGCGTTAAGAGAAATTAGCTTAAGAGAGTTTGTCATATTTAAAAGTAAATAGGGGTGGGGTATGAGGATAAAACTCTGATTAAAGTAACAATAATGTAATATTTATACGTTTCAACTATGTGATTGATCATTAGTTGTATGATAAAAGGCTTTGTAGTTACCAATCTTCCAAGTACGTAAAATTTGTACTCTCTCGTAGACGGCGTCGTTGTCTATTATTTTCGTAGGCGGTGTCATTCATTTTCAGGCTCGTGGCGACCTTCCTCGTCCTCTATGGACGGACTTCTCTCCCGTAGTTTTTTCTTCGCTTCTTCTAGCGGGCTTCCATATATTCGTTTCCCTACTGTCTTAGGCGTTCTTGCATCTAGACCCTTTTTTATTCCTGTAGGTCGTTTTCTAAGGATAATTTTCCAATCCTCTCTAAGCGTATCCGTCGTTCTTGGGTTTTCTTGACGAGTCTCATTCTCCTCTGGTGCCGATCCTACGTTAAAACTTTTGGCTGGTATTTCACATTCCGTTATAGGTTCCACTCCCGTTTGTCCCGTTTCTTCCCTTTCATCCCTTCGCGCTGCAGTTTCGGTTATCTTACGACTTTGCTCACTCTCTACCCTCAAGGGAAGGTTCATTTCCCTCCTCAAATATTCAGAATACGCTGAGTAGGACATTCGGTCTTTCTCCTTACATCCAGATTTCTTGTGCCCAAACTTCAAACATTTAAAACATTGAGTCGCTTGAAATTCACAATGTATTTCAACCTTCTTTCCCGTGACTGGCAAAAAAACTGGTAGTTTCTTGCTTGGTTTGAGCTTCAGTTTATATTTTCCAGACATAATATTACTTAGAGTTTTGGCAAAGTCCCTTTCTTCTTCATCCTCCGCTTCCATTTCATGAGGTACCTCTTCAAAGTCTCCAACGACCTCTCCAAATTCCGATATCATTGACTTTAATACTTCTCTTTGGGTTTCTGATCCATTTTTATTAATATTTCAATAGGTTTCTGTGCCCTTTTAAGGTTATCTACTCCACGAATGTTGAAAAATACACCTTCGTCTAATTTCGTTTGTTTCTGTACTTCAGCAAATCTTGTGAGAACATTGATGGAGGATTTGAAGGTAATCACGATGTACCCATATCCAGACATACAATCATTAATTCTCTTGATTTCATCTCCACAGAGGGCTAACGCCTCAAAAATGCTTTGTAATGT
>CP045893.1:29244974-29265749 GCA_013387185.1 Caligus rogercresseyi
TTTTTCTAGAACGGAAATTATTCCTTTCAGGGAAATAATTATGATATAACCAAATACGTTTTACCTTATTGTATTCTATTTATAGGTAATTCAAGAAGAAAATAAGCATGATTGCCTTGTCAAAATATTTTTTCATTTTACCTAATACAGATTGTGATTTGTCGTTCGCGAACATGAACGACAAAAAATTTTGACGAACGATGAACGATAACTGGATAAACAGGAATACATAAATAGTGTAAGAAATAACTTTACACATTTTTTAGGGTTATTCAAACTGGATGGCTTTCTTGTAAAAAGTAATCGGTAGAATCAAATTGGCCGAAGGATTGGAGGTCTAATTACTTCCCTTATTACTTGACGCAAGACCATGAGGAATCATTCAAATAAGTATATATATATATATGACTTTAAATCCATTGCTCAAGATCTGATCAATTATTTTGATATGAAGTTTGCACATATATCAATGATCTAAAACATATTTATAAAATACTGCGAATCACGGTACTCGCAAAAAGCAACGATACAGTTGACAACAAATTTAAAAAAAAAGCTTGTAATCAATTTACACAATACCATACAAGTTTGGCAACATGCTTTGGATGATTCGAAAAAAAATTATATATTAAATGAATGTCCTTGTTTTGTATGATAGTATGATTAGAAAACAAGCATTCATATTTATCAGTGTTTGATTTATTTAATTCATGGAGCTCTATCTTCATAAAGATCGCAATGTATATATATAACTTTTCATTACACTTATATTGGCAAAATATTAGTTTCAACAAAAGAATACTATTATTTTAGAAACCTGGAATCGCATAGGAATATCAAAATAAATTTTAAGAACAAAGATAATCTCTATAACTCCTTGAACTATAAGCATGACATTTAATATAAACAAAACGTATTTATGTATTATCAAAAGTCGAAAAAATATGCAAAATTAATTAAAATCAATTTCAGCAGAGATGTATTTGCACAAATTATTAGATTATAATATTTACCAAATTACCATTTCACTATTTTAATTATAATTATTTATACTTCTGAACTAGACCTTAATCAATCTTATATCATATAATTTAATAATTCTCTCCGACAATTCGTTTCAAAATTATAAAATCACTCAATATGGATATCCTCCATATCAACGAAAACAATGCACCACAGCAATCAAATATCGAAGCAGAACCTTGCGTATTTATTTCTACAATAAAGAATAGTGGAAAATCAAGCCAGTAATTAAAAAAATAAATACTAAATTACACAGTGATACTGTCCATTGATCCCAATCGGCAAATTCAAATCAGTTTTCTAAGTTAATCATTTCAAAGACTGTATCAATTGATTACCAATTATCGAATATTATTTCTGCATAACAGATTTCCGACTTATCAGAAATATATTATCAGTTATTTCGTGCAGTCTACAACACAAACAATTATATATGATAACAATCACTTTATACACAAATACAGGGCCTAACGCATAACGAATTTGAAAAAAGAAGTATCGAATATATCTGTGAACCGATATTTATACGATCCTACAATAATATAAGCAAAAAGTATAAATGATTACTGCAGATACTCATTAGAAGATAATATGAGGCACCTAATATTTCATAGGCTTAGACTCAATGACTCATAAATTATTTAGCTTGACATTATATGTACAATATTATTTACTTCACGTTTATCTGAGGGATGCAAGATGAAATGTCAAAAATAATAATAATAATAAGATATCAAGCTACTTTTTTTTTTTTTGTGGGTTTGAATATGAAGTATATTTTTTCCCTTATGGACCATTACAATATAAAAATGTGAACCTATTTAGTAGGTATTCCGTCAGGCACTTTGCCCTCCCTCTTTGCAACGAAATACTCTGTCAAAGTCTCACATAATTATACGAATAAAACTGGCAATCTTTTTTGCACATCTATGCTTAGCGACATATAAAAATCCAACTCCGTTCTTGAATAATAATAACATGAGTATTTATGGTGTTGACCTTATTAGATGGGGTGTTAAATCCAGGATGGTTGGTCGGGCAGATAGAATGGTTTTTGGGAAAGTTTATTTTTACTGCCCTTTAGTTAAATGTTTTTGGGATTGATGAGTCATTAAAATGATGCTTTGCAAAAGAGTATTTTATGTGTGTATAGAATGGAATATGTTAATGCAAAAAGAAAGAACGTGGAAACATCATCAGACTTAACGCATCTGTGGTCATGTTCATTTTAAAGCTATGCCAATCCCTCATTCAAAGATAGTTCGGAGGTTTAATACTATTTCAGGGATTGATATGAATTGATTAAAATGAGGAAATATTCATTTAATGATTTAAATCTTAAAAGAGGTCGGATTGAATGAAAATCAAGAAAAATAGTTGTAGTATTTTTTGCTTATATTATTTATATATCTATTTTTATCAATTACATGCTTACAAATTGAAATTCTGAGATGTTGTATTTAAATTGTTCATGTCTTCAGAATGAGTAAAAGCAAAGAAAAATTATAAAAAAAGTCTTCATTAAAATACATTTGAGGCCAACTTAATAAGATGACTAAAAACTTTATAAAGCTACACTAATTAGATTGTTATTAATCTATAAAAGGTTTTTGTCTAAAGAAATGAACTTTAATTTACTTGTGGCTTTAAATAAGTGAAATATTGTTAGAATCCTCTATAATGTTGTTATATAGTTCCTGAGTATAATAAAAATAAATATTTTTAAATTCCTTTCTTATAAATGCAGTTACATGGTTTATTGGTTTTTAAGTGACTATATACAAATAGTCAAAGATTAACTAATATACATATTATTATAAATGTACTAGGTCTGATATGTAAAAATTACTATACATATATATATATCTATATTAGGGCTGTTCTTATATTTCAAATGTTTGAAATGTTAGCAACATTGTGGATTTCCTGTTTCTTGGTGATAAAGAAGACGACATACAAAGTTTGAACAAAATTGGTCAACATTACGGGGTCGCTCAACGAGTCAAAGTTTTAAAATTTGATAAAAATATAGTTTTCCGCAATTTCTTGAAAATGGTGGGCGTTACAGACTTATAATAATGATTAATTTAAGGAAATCTAATTTACTACCAGACGTTTGTTTGATGTTTTTTACTAAAACAAAGTGTTCTGTAAAAACAAAGAAAAAATGGAGTGGTAATGTTAGCATATTCTAGCTTTTTGTATCAACTAACTTCACTCGACTGTAGAAAATGACTTGTTTCCTTCAGAGTAAAATAGTATTTTTAAGTTTAGTAAACCTGTAGAGGATAAATCCAAAAATGACATTGGTTGCATTATATCAATTCAGAATTCAGTACAATCTGAGTTTACATCATATGATTCAGAGCCTGTATTGACCTATAAGAAATCGATTTTGAAAAAAATAAATAATAATGTGTTTTTTAGATTTCGTCAAGGTATCCTCTCAAAATTTTACTTTGTCTCTGAAGCATTTATAATCCATTATATGCGTCATTTTGTACGCGAGATATGTTTTTTAATGTACATATAACTCTCTACTATTAAACTTGACATGATTAGTATACCAAAAATATTAACTAGCTATTACAGCTTTTTTGATATGTTTGGTGTTCTAAAAATCGCTATACTTTAAGAGAAAATAAGCAAATACATTTTTGCACGTACTCCCCAAAAAAAATGATCCTTGATATGAGAATATACAATTACCGCTTGGTAACCAGTGTTACCTGGATAGAAAGAAAAGAAAAAAAGAAGCGAGAGAGTATTTTGCCTCTCTTCTCTCGCTTCTCTTTTTTTCTTTCTATAAAGTCTGTAACGCCCACCATTTTCCGAAATTTGCGGAAAACTATATTTTTACTAAATTTTTATAACTTTGACCTCGTTGAGCACCCCGTAATGTTGACCGATTCTGTTCAAACTTTGTATGTCGTCTTCCTTTTAATCACCAGAAACAGGAAATCCACAATGTTGCTAACATTTCAATCATTTGAAAATAAGAACAACCCTATATATATATATATATATATATATATATATATATATATATATATATATATATTATAGTAATATATATATATATATATTATAATATAGCTTTTTTACGTAATTTATAGTTTGTACATATGCTGTTTACATGTTAAAGTATAAAGATTTAGGACTTTCATCTTATGACAAGTTGAAAGCCTTTAGTGGTTGTTAAAACTATAAAATTGTTCAAAAAAATATTTCCATATTGTACAAATCATTTTAATAAGATAACTTAAATATTGCATGAACATCCTAATTTGATTGCTTAGAATGTGATCTGGAGAACAATTCCTTCAATAAATCATTTTTTTGTTATGTTTATATTGTAATAACCTGACCTTAAATATAATATCTATATATTAATTCCCAATCTCTGTCCGTCTGTATGTCCGCACGCTATCTCCTCCCACATTTAGGGTCAATTTGAACTTTGAAGGTACCTATGGAATCCTTGGGTCAAGACGGACCTAATAAAACTATTTGCAAAGTGATGGGACCGAATGAAGAAAAAATTAAGACCTTGTCTGATTTGAACCAGAGCCTTTTAAGGGTTATAGGGCTCTGATTTTAAACTACCTACTTTTCAAGGTAAAGAGAGGAAAAAAGAAAAAGAAAAGGGGAGGAGGAAGTTATAGAAATAGAAAAAAAAAAGCATCTCATGTGACTTAAAACACTTTGTACAAAGTCAAACTTTTTATGAGGAATGTTTGTACAAACAGAAAATTATTTTCTCTTTCCTCTCTTATATTCTTTAATGTCTGTTTCCCATCACAAACTAGTCCCAAAACCTACCCATACCCGAAGGGCGAACATATGTGTGCACTGTAGGCGCCCAAATATGCGAGTATGTATAATATACAGGTATATAAGCTTTGCGTAATGATATGATGATAAATTCTGCATAGGTTTTAATACTACCTAATTTTGAATTTATGACCGTTGATTATTTAAGTTGTACAATGCTATAAAAAATGTTCCATGCCCTTAATGAATGTTTTTTAAATATTTGTAAATAATTAAAAGGATACATTAAATATTTATACATTGTACAAATCCCACAAAGCTATACAGTTGTACAACTAAAAAATCCTTTATTCTTTTTTTAATTTTTATTGAGGCTTAAAATATTTTATGATATGAGATACAACAAAATATAATAAATTATTTAGGGGAAGAAATTATGTGTATAACATCAATTAAACATTGTAGTTTAAAATTATTCTTCGCCTGTGTTGCCATTCAAAATATAAAATATAGCAACAAAATATTCATAATAATGCAAAACATCAAAACAATACATATTTGAAACTCAAACACACATAAACGTTTAAACCATAATAAATCAATTTAAAAAATAAATTATTTGAATTGTTTCATAAAATTTAATTTAATATTTCTTTTCTCACTATTTATAAAATTATTTTATTATTGTTTTAGCAATCTCTCCTTAAAAATACGACAAATTTGTCCGGAATTTATTTATGATTACAATAAATTCATGAAGGAATATTAATTATGCCATAAATGCCTTTATTCATTTTTAATATAGATTCAACTCGTTTCAGCTACGTCAATGCAAATAAGATAGAAACCATATGGCACATCTTAAGAATTTGTTTATCATTTGTTATTTTAAGGTGGCTGCATTTATTATTAACAAAAACAAGGGAGGGTTGAGTAAACACCCGCTGATTCCCATCACAAAGGGGTAAGACAAAGTCTGACAATTCTTATGTTTCCTTATAATTTATAAGTCCCCTGTTTTCTTTTCCTTTCTCGAAATAGAAATAGATTATAAAGATATTCAAAAAAGATAATTTCTTTCATGTGAGTAAGATATAATCTCTCAACAATTAGGGTGTTTCATCTTTGATAAAATGGATGGGGGGTGAATATTTGTGAGTTTTCTTTAAAAAAACAATGTTTTAACGAAATAAATTAAGAATAAATTGTACATTTTTAACTGTTCACATTTACCCTATACTACTTTGATTTACTATGTATTTTTAAAAAGCATAAAGCAAAAGCTTTGATTTAATACATCATTTTTCCTTCATAAGACATCAAATATAATTTAAACAGACATTTTTGAAGGTGAGATAATCATATTTAATTATGTTTTATATAAACAGTAGATCTTTTAATAAAAACAATTATTTCTATGTTATTGATTTATAACATTTCTCTTCGAAAAAACAAAACAAAATGTAATACTCATAAATATACACCAATACCATTTTGCATCTTTTACTAATACATTAATTTTATTACTGATGTTATTCAATTATTGTATTGGTTTATATTCCCAATATAAGCATATTAATATATAATAGTTTATATTAAGCAGTGCAATAATGTTTTTGTGTTTCTTTAACATAATATCTATTAATCAAAGAGGTAAAATTGTATTTAATCAAAATATATACAAAAATAGTTTTCTTGTGAGGACACTTTATTCAAATGCTCCCTTAAAAAACAATTTATAAAATTTGAAAAGTACAAAAGTATAAGTTTTATTCATAAATGGATTGGTTTTCCTTTTAAACACAAAATACGCTTATTTTTTAGATCATATAAGTATCTTGTTCAGTATAAATATTATATGTTACTAAATATGCTGTGTTTTCATAATATAATTTTGAAAATTACTAAAGCTTTAAAAAACTATATTTAACGAAAAATATAATGTTAACCTATAAAAAACTTAATTTTTTATATATCTAAAAAAAAGTATATAGTTTATGAAGTAAAAAAAACATTTTTAATCATAGGATTTGACAGAATTGCATTCTTGTGGATATAAATAAGCATTATTGCGTTATAATTAGTCTGTCGAACCTAGAATCTTATCAATTAGGTTGACTCAAATTGATCTTCCCCTCTCGGGATTCGAACCTACGATCTCGACATGAAGAGTTGAACACGCCTTAACCCTTTAAACGCGGCTCCGTGAATTATTATCCGATTTTCTTCAAATTTGAAATATAATCCTCTTTAACCTTATTTGAATGTACCCCAAACAAAATTTAGCTGACTAAATTCTAAGTCATGTTTTTGGTATGTTCCCATTTTGGAACGTTGGCGCTTCTAGTACTACAATTTTGTACATTCTATTATTATTCTTTATTTCCTTTATATATATATATATTTCTACATTTTTCATCGACAATGGAACTTTTAATTGTAGTAATAAATAGGACTACATGCCTTTTGCAATATTTTAGTACACTTTGTACATTGAGTTATGGTATTTTTCTGATATAAGGCTCACCTTTCTTGAGTACATGATTACAAAAATATATTTATTCTGTCAGTCTTATAACTCTGGTGGACTTAAAAGTACGTTCTCCAAGAGGTACTCGATCACTTTGACGTTGTATCAGTCTTAATTTTTCATATATGTAAAAAAGTATAAAGTTTATTAATAAAAACATTTTTTTACTATAGGATTTGACAGAATTGCATACTTGTGGATATAAATAAGAATTACAGCGATATAATTAGTCTGTTGAACCTAGAATCTTATCAATTAGGTTGACTCAAATTGATCTTCCCCTCGCGGGATTCGAACCTACGCTCCCGACATGAAGAGTTGAACACGCCTTAACACACAAAAGCTATCTATTCTTATTAAAATCATATTATTCATTTAAATTGTGTTTCATTTAATAAGAAAAATGATATATAAAGGAAATAACACATTCGTCTATGGACCCTAAAAAGTACGAAGTAGATCAAACCAATATTCTCTCTTTCGAGATTCGAGTCCTCTTCTTAGACATTGAGAGCTCATCAAACTGCCAAATCTATCTCTTGTTTTTAAAGCTACTTTGTGTTCATATGTTTATTTGGCAAGTATACTTTTTCTTAAAACTATTTAATTGTATAAGGGCTGATGGGGCAAAAGCAGATCTTCTTAATATTTTTGTTTATTAATGTCTTTTTTTCTATTTTTTTGAACACCCTAACCAACAACGGGAAGGAAAGGAAACATGCTAATTTCACTGACGGCTGAAAAATGAACAATCAGGTTTGCCTCGGGGAAGTAAAATGAAGAGGAATATTATAATGTCTTGATTATGCTCTTTAGGGTAAGAAAAACACACACACAGATGTGTATAAGAAAAAATGATGATAATTGTATAGTGTAGGTAATTACGAGTAAATTGAGTATTAAAAAAACTAGATCCTTCGGGCCAAAGCAATCATTTTTAAATATGAAATATTATAAGGATTTTTTCAAGTAATTTCTATTTAAAGATGTATTTTGATTTAGTAAAAAAATATGTAAACAAAAGCACATTTTTTTTTACTTTGTGGCATACTTTTAACTGCTCAAATATGCATACTTTATTCTATCTTTGTGAACAAAGCTTTAAACTATTGAAATGCATATATTAAGAAGAAATAAGAAAAATATGAATTCGTGATTAATACAATAACATAAAGAGTTGCCAATTCGCCATTCGGGCAGCTTTTAAGCTATGGTATTAAGGTACATATTTATTATAAATATATATGATAATTTAATAAAATAGATAGAGTGAAGGAAATTTTGTTTAGACTTGTGTAAAAAATGAATTAAAATTCGTTTTGTTAAAGCATATAAAAATATTTTATATTTTCGATTAAGCAAAGTTAAATTTAAATATACACTCAGAGAGTGCAAACCTCCGCCGTCACGGGGTCCTTATGAGCCTTCCGAGGCGGATTTTTCACGACTGGGGCGGCGTAGAGGGACGGGGGAGGCTTCCCCTCGACGGAAATTCCGAGAGGAAGACGCTCCCGGCACCCGATTTCATAGCACAGCGACATCTATTGGCAGAGTAGGCTAACTTGACATATTTATTAGTATTTAGCTCACTTTGCATCTTAATTCTGCACTCAGAGATGCCAAAATTTAATCACTTGTTCCTTTGGCATTTCCAACAACTCCACAAAGTTTCATCCGAATCCGTTCCGTACTTTTGAGTTATCCTGCTGAAAAACAAACCAACCAACAAACCAACGCAAGTGAAAACAATACCTCCTTCGGCGGAGGTAATGAATATATAAGGATGCAATGATTATAAGATCAATATGACTGTATATATTTACATAAGAACACAAAATATCAATCTCAAAAGTGTTGTGTGTATGTATATATATATATATATATATATATATATATATATATATATATATATAATATATATATATATATAATTACTACAACACTTTTGATATATATATATATATGTAACGGTATATAACGGTGATTCTTAATTCACGTATTTCGTATTTGAGAGTTGTGCTCCACCTAGGATTTTGCATAGTGCATAGAGATCATCTTGTGAAAGTTTAAACGAATCGAATAATGGGAAGTGTTTCCTCAACGGACCCAAAAGTTATGTTGTAATTTTTTTTTCGCCTTTCGATCGCCACTAATGTCCTCAATACAAATGCTATTGTCAAACAATTTAGTGCAAAATGTAGGTATGGTTGCAAGAATTTCAATTTAGCTTATATGTTTTATCTACATCCAAAATTTAATGAGATATAAAAGTTTTAATAATGACGCTTTAATGGAAAATAACCAAAAAAGACTATGTCAAATTTCAAACCTTTTATTATAATGTCAACCCTTTATTAATAGTTTTGGTGACCCCTCTCGATTAGAACAAACTGCTCTGTTGAATGGAATTATTACTTTTCATGAGCTGAGATTGGATTCCACTTTTGGCGGAGGAAGATTTCGGCTTCCACTTCAGAGATCTGTAAAAATCTTATGCCCTTCTATGCCGTGGTTTTCAAAACTAATATTTGAGAAGCAAACATTGAATGAAGTACGCATAATAGCGGGAACGTTTTTAAATTTTCTAAGTCTTCCTCCGTCATGGGAAAAAATAATTCTTAATTCAACCTGTGGAATTGCTGACGGGTCTAAATTCACGGCTCAATTCCAAATCTCAGCACCCCTCATCAAATTTTATTATCCTTGCAATAACTGCAGTTTTTATTTAATAATACATTTCATGCTTTCGTGGATTGTCCTCTACTGAAGACGATCAAGCACTTTACTCATCCAAACGTTTGCGGTAATATACTTAAATTCGAACGTGATTAGAGCTACAATTCTTTTTGGAGCATTCAGAAGAACAAGGAAGATCTCTCCTCATCAAAAGGCTGTTGAATTTGCACTGATCAACATGAAATCATTAATTGCGAAGAGACTGACATATAACTCTTATTTTCGAATCGAAGATCTTAGAGCAATTATGAGCCATAAAAATTCCGATTCATCTGCGACGTCATGGACATGGGCCGGAGATTTGATTAAGTTTATTCCTTCAAATTCTCTCGAATACGTCAAACTCATCAATCGACAATAAGACGACATCAACGTTTTATATTGAATAAGAAATAATTTTTAATAAGTCATTTTATTTATGGTTTTTTTTTAGACAGTAATTTTGAATTATAATGTTCATTTATGTTTTGTTTTTAACGTAACTGTCTTAAGATTGTGTTTTTTATCTTCTACTTTCTATGTATTCTTATATTTTTACACTATATGGATTTTAGCTGATAAACAAACATCTTAACCATAAAAATGACAATTTCAAAACATTAATAATTCGTTCAATTTTAGATGTATATAAAACATATAAGCTATATATTTGTACATATTTGATACTCCTTCAAAATATATGTATTTTTTTTACATAAAACATGTTTTTATTTTTCCTTCAAGACATTCTTCAAGTTCCTTCCTAATGATGAGTATAATAAAATCATTTATAATATTGTTTTGTTTCCTTCTTTCATACTCTTTGGATTCCAAGGCACAATAGAAACATGGAGGAAGAACCAACAATCAGGAAAAAATACAAAGAATCCTGAATCAAACATGGATGGCATGAGTGACATCTTTATTTCTTTATGGGAGTTCTTTTAAATACATATACACTATTACTTATATTTGCAAGGGCGTTGCCAAAGCTATTTTTTTGTGCTCTCAAAAAATATGACAACTCAAATTGTTTTTTTTTTTTTTAAAGTTATCCGATATAACATTTGACATCACAAGGAGGTTTCATATATAATTTATACTTTCTTTAATTCATTGTTTCTTTTGCATATTTATTTCGATAGAACTACATCCGTATGGATGTAAATAAGCATTATAACGTTAACTTTTTATAGACTTGACAGCTAGGATTGAAATGATTTATTTATTTTTTGTGGGTTCTTTAATACTTTATTGCAGTAGATGTATTTATTCTTTTTATAACCAGAGTGTTAGTTCACCGAAGAAACTGTTTGTAGAAATTTATGTATATCTGTTATTAAAAAAAATAAAGTAAGCATGATTTACTTAATAAAATAAAGGGAGTGCGATAGCCGTGTTCGTTAAGGCGTGTTCAACTCTCAATGTTGGGGACGCAGGTTCGAATCCCGAGAGGGGATGGTCATTTTTGGTCTACTTCATTGTTGAGGTCCAAGGTTTGATAGACTAATTTACATGCTATAATGCTTATTCATATCCTGTTGGATGCTATTCTATCGAATGATATAGATCACATTAAACTTTAGGTTGATATATATATATATATATAGATATATACCTATTTTTTTGTAATAGCCAAGGAATCAGTTGGGAATACCCCCATTTCTTTAAACCATGGTCTCCTCTTCTATTATGATATGAACATCATTGAGTAATGTTGGAATGTAAATAAGACTAGTTAACCATTATAAACACCAAAGTTATACTTTATTGATGACATCTATGTCTTGTAAGTTGTTATAGATTCACCAGTATTTACATTAAATATTCACTCATTACAATATGTATACATTAAGATGAAGAACAGAACAAACTTGTTATGTAAATATCAATTATTTAATAATAAAACATATTGCTCTTAGGTTGACCTCTACTGACTGATACCAGATATAGTTCTGGAGTTGTGAGGCCCATCTAGGAGTAAAAAAAAAAAAAAAAAAAGAACATAACAATTTCATGAGCTATCGTTGTATAAATAATACCTTTACTTCCGGCTGACAACCACAACTAATTTTATCATTTTATTTAAAGCCTATATATAGTCGCTTTGAGTGATGCCATGCTTTGTACTCCTTGATTCCATCAATATATTTATGTGCATTATTTAATTCTCTTTCGTCTGCTCTGTTAGAATCTCTCAAGAAAATCAGCTTTGTCTTGAAGGAGAACAAAAGAACATTCATCAAATATCTATAATCAACATATTTATAACTACCTATTGAATATTACAATTGAAAGGCCAGCCATCATTGATTGAAGACCCCTCATCATGTCGTTCTCCATCCCTGCATATTTTATATATATATATATATAATAACAATATAGGGAATCGAGCCTCCTTCTTTCGGCCCTTCAACGAATCTCATTTATCAAACCCACTAAGACATCATTCAACAACATGCTATCAAAACGGAATTTTAATTGAGCAAAAATAAAATGGACTCCTCCACCTGAAGGTTCTTTTTCTCGTAGTTTTTCGCTTCATCCCCTCTTGTTCAACAAGGTATGTACAATGTGTGTGTGTGTGTCTATACAAAACATAGTTAGTTGTATGCAGAGGGCAATATTTTGTTTTGACATTTTACGTATTTCTCTCAAAATATGTGAGTAAAAAAGAAAGAGAATTGAGAGAAAAAATAAAGCTTTTCGTATATTATGTTGATGATGACCTTTTGAGAAGCTGAAACGCCCTTAATGTCTTGCTGAATGTCAGGTATTTTCTCTAAGAATATTTGATATGGCAATATAATTACGGGTTCTTGAGGATGTGGTTGGACAAGAGCCTAAATTAGGATGTTAGTCATAGTTAGTTGAAGGTCAATTGTCGAAAGGGGTACATTGAGTAGATTAAATATGTTTATATATAAGATAAAATATCGATTCATATTTTAATAATATTTGCCCTCCAAATATTTACGGGTATGCAATTTACAAACAAATTAAGGGTTCTTACAAAGGATGTGCCTACATGGGAAGCTATAGGAGAGGTTTGGTGGAAAACATGAGCGCTCATATTCACTTCATTCTTTATTTATTTCTTCCAAGATCCTCAGGATTGAGGGGCATTGCGCAATAGAATAACATTGATTCAATGTTTGTTATGATTTGCTCCTGAAACAGTAACTGCGAAGAAAGCATCTTAAAATACCTCTTCCTGAAGGATCAGCATGACTGAGCATGTAATCAGGAGTCGGTATGGAGACAGCTGGAGTTATCGATGATTAAATGTCTCATATTCTCTAACGTCTGGCATCAAAATTAATATGGATAATTCCTACAAAAGAGTAATAAAAGTTAAGCTGTAGTTTTATAGGAACAATTAGATTTTGAAGTGCAAAAATCGAAGAGGAAGCTCAAAATCTATAGAAATAAGCTCACTTTAGTAATCCAAATGAGTGATTATGTGAATCCACTCTGAATTAAGATATATTTCTATAAGTATAACATTCACTTACATTCTTCAAAATATATATTTTTGACATTGGAGCTTATTAGCTTAAGTTATTTTTAACACATAGGTATAAAAATATAGTTTTTCCTGTTTCAAATATTTTTATGATCATAAAACTCAATCCTTAAATTGTAAGAATAGTTACGATAAACTCATTTATCGAGGGCGATGACCTAAGGACAATAAATAATGGAGTCGCCTTCGGCTACTCAGTCCTGCAAATTAAGATTTTGAATACAGCATCAGATGGCAGGAAATGGGCTGTAAATATCGTATAATTCGTCCAATCACGTTCAATTCAATATTTAAAGTCTTCCAAGAGGAGTTAAAAAAAATACCGTTGTTTTTTAAGAATCAATAAATCAACATATATTATTAAGGTCACTTTGGAACATTAAATTTGAACTATAATGTTTTTTGTTTTTTTAATATTCAATATATATTTTAATAAAAAAATTCAAATACATGCAATTACAATGACTTGTGACATGTTAAAAAAGGTATAATACAAATGAGGGTGGGTATTAAAAGATTGATAGGGAACAGGTAAATTCATTATTAAAAGATAACAATAATAAAATCAAAAGCCTGCAAAGCTGTATCAACTCTTAAAAATAATTATTTTGTGACATCGTGTTTCGTATATAACTTTTTAAAGAAAACCACCTTGTTTGTTGACTATGTTGTTGCAGATCCAAAAGTTTCTATGTTTTGGACCACGTATTTTCGTATCCCTGCTGGAATGCATCTTCCGTTGACCCTGCATGCATAGAGGAGCCCTTGCACCGAGGATGTGCACTATAATGTTTATTTATATTTATTTTACCCAACTGTTCAAATAAGTTCTGATTTTTTTGTTAATAATTGTTAAATAGGTATATTTTTTAATACACTGTATTGCTGTAGTTTGAAATAAAATCTGTTATGACCCGGAGAAAAACTTAACCATTAACCAACCAAAGTATAATGTAATACGATGTTCAGTTAGTTTTCTAATTATAATAATAAGAACTCTTCACAATTGATCCAAAAAAAGTATTTTAAATTGCTTCATAATTATATCAACACCTACAGTCAAGTTATTTTGTTTGTTGTATGTATTTGTTCGTGACTCGCGTCGCATCCTGATGAAAGATGATCCTCTTAGATAAATGATGCACTCACCTTGATCGCCAAATATGTAACCCATACCAGCTCCACCCTCAAAAATAATGTCTTAATGCTCCCCCAGAAAGCCCAACTTACGGATCATCCTTAAAAGATTAAAACACTAATCAACAATGTCATAATAATAATAATACCACACACTTATGTGATAAAAACATTCCTCTTCCTTAAAGAGTCCTCTTGTCATTAGCAATGGCCGCAAGAGAAAAGCCAGCACCACCTTAATGCAAATAAAACATGTACCCAGAGGATTAACATTCCTCTGGGTAGGCTAATGATGATGTGATCCATGTATGGCTATTAATGAGTACTTTGAAAAAATATTATATTTTTCATGAGTGACAGCTCACGAGCAGCATGTCGCATTTGGATAAATGGAATGATGACCTCCTTCTAATGATTTAGATTAATGCGAAAAGCCTTAAGAGTCTATGAGGGAGGTCCATGTAGGGGCAATCTTCACTTTAATAAGTATAAATATGTATACATATAGTAGGTTTAAAGCTACTAAAAAATATTAATCGATTGAGTGAATGGGCTGATAATTATTCAAATGTTGAATTCTACTTCATAATATGATTATTGGAGCGAATAAATGAATAAGGAATACAGATTTTCAACTGCCTCCCTCTATAAAGAAGAATGCATTAACAATAATATATTAAAGTTTTATTAAATTGTAGTGAATCAACATAGTTAAATTGATTATTCTTTTGATAGTTTGAAGAATAACTCTTCTGGCTTGAATGAATTCAAGGTCCCAAATACTCTTCGAGAAGTAATTATTGCAAAGCTGAACTCTATTTCTGAGATTGGTATTGAAAGGAATAAGAAATAATATATTTGATATGCGATGTAGAGAATGTGGGTTTAAGAAAATTGCCTGCAATTCATTTTATAACCATACTTGATATAGTTTTGAAAGCCCTTCCAATGTTGGGGTTCACATCCCGGGCATACTTGATAATTGAATAATGAAGAATATTTTTTTTAGGAACCACAAGTCTAATTGGAGTTAAAAATTACATCTTATGGTATCAAATACACAGACGAGTAACAGCGATTAAACCAATGGCATATTGGGGTTTCAACCTTAGAGATACAAAGATATAGAGAGCTTACTCTCTTCATCTGTATTTTGTGTCAGTAAAACAAATTAATTTGTAATACGTCATCGTAAGCTGATCATAGAGATAGAATCTATCTCTATGATCAGCTTACGATGACGTAATACAAATTACTTTGTTTATACTGAACACAAAAATACAGCTGAACGATGTTTCTCTGCTATTGAAGGGAATAAGCTCTCTATATTTTTATATCTCTATGTTTCAACCCCACTTATAATATGTCTCCGGGTTTACCGATACATTTTGTGGCATATTAGGATTTCAATCCACTGCTAATGGGCCTTTGAGTCCTGCCGATTACATCTTTAGCATAATGTGGCCTCAAACACATGAGCCCATGGGTTTTGACGATCACAACTTTTGTATATGCTAACCAATTGCCAGTGGACCCTCGAGAGCAACTAGAGCATATTGGTCTTTCAAGCCAGTCATCCTTGAGCCATCGGTATCCGCCGATAATACCAATGGCATATTGGGTTTGTAATTGCTCCCAGTACTAGGATATAATATGTCTGAGTCTAAAATTGTTGAACCACAAACAAATACACATAAATGATATCTTAACACAGAGAAAAAAATGCGATTCTAAAGGCTGCGATTCTCTTCCAGTATATTTTATAGTTTAGTTTACTATTATATCTATTTGTCATGCACTTTTTGAAAGGGTTATATTGTTATAAATAATATTTTGGTGTTATTCATCATCTTTCTGAAATCCATCACTGAAGTTTCAATGAGTTAAAACCTTTAAGGAATAATAATCAAAATTTAAAAAATTGACGAATAAGACATTTAAATTTTATAGGGTGGATTAAAAAAAAAAATGATGTAGCACGGGGTTTAAACTGTCTTCCTAGATTAAAATATGGTTGTAATGTAATTTTGGCTATGAACAATAATATTGACAATAAAGCATGATATACACTTATCCCAAAAGAACAAAAAAAGTAATTGCTTGGAGATACAAAATGGGTTCTGCAAGTCAAGTGACTTAGATTTGTTTATTTATACCAACAAATACTTCACACAAAAACTTATTATTTGCACTGTGTGCTTTAGCTTTGAACTTCCAGCAGCTACTCAATCGAGGGGCTGAGGGTTTCTTATAAAATGCCTCTTTTATTCCACAAAAAGTAGCCTTACAATTGCGTAATGACCGTTATATTTCTCACCGAGAAACTGTTTAAGTCAAAAACTAACCCAATAATAAAGATCATTATTGTCCAATTCTAACTAAAAATGATGTAAGGCACTTTAAAAGTTTTTAATATAGAAACGAGTTACTGAGGAATACTGATGGTCATTTATAGTTTAAGCAGTGTAAAATAGGTGGCCTCCCCAGAAGTAAATAACAACTTCCATTTAAGGAATGACGCACAAGATAGTTACTACTGCATTGTAGTACCAGTATTAATATATTTTTATATTAAATCAAGCATGAACTATTGATTATGAGTTCATGTGGAAGGGGCCAGTTAAGCCTCAAGGAAATATTCCTTAAAAATACAAACATACCTACATATAAGGTTCTTTTAGAAAGGCTCACAATGTAAATAGTGTTACAGATTTGAAGTATAATTTTTGATAACAAATTAAAAGATGTATAATAAGTAATAACTGATATATGCAATGAAAAAGAACACGTAATATTGCAATTAATTACAGCCTTTTTTTAAAGCATTGTATATTTCATGAGTTACATTCAATATAAAATTTAAAAAGAGGCTATATATAATAAAATATACAAATAAAATATTAATTTAAAACTAAAAATATATCCTGAAAAGATCACAATTTTTTTTATTATCCCAATATGCCAATTTAATCAATAAGGTTTTGAATCCATGAAAGTATATTTAAAGCACATACATATAGCAATTATTATAATAACAATATCTTTCTAAAGGGCTAGATGAGTAAAGCATCTTTAGCAGCAGCAGTTACTCAATGTTGTGAATACACACCAAGTTTATATATTATTACATGTGTCCCTATGGTTATATGTCTATGCTATATCTATATAAAAAATATGTAGCAATAAAATGTTAAGAAATGACTTTAAATGAATGACAATTATAAACATTAATTATTATTTATCTTTTACAGTCAAAGTTTTTATTTCATATTTGCCACATTAATACATAGTAAACAAACTAGAGGCATATATACACTCAGAGAGTGCAAACCTCCGCCGTCACGGGGTCCTTATGAGCCTCCGAGGCGGATTTTTCACGACTGGGGCGGCATAGAGGGACGGAGGGTTCCCTCGACGGAAATTCCGAGAGGAAGACGCTCCCGGCACCCGATTTCACAGCACAGCGACATCTATTGGCAGAGTAGGCTAACTTGAAATATTTATTAGTATTTAGCTCATTTTGCATCTTAATTCTGCACTCTGAGATGCCAAAATTTAATCATTGTTCTTCTTGGCATTCCAACAACTTTACACAGTTTCATCCGAATCCGTTCCGTATTTTTTGAATTATCCTGCTGACAAACAAACCAACAACAACAATTAATGTCAATGGATTTATCACATTAAAGCAAATACATATACAAGTAGGGATTATTTATATAGAATGGCCTAATGGATGTAGGCTACCAGATCTTTTTATTGATTTTTTTTGGAATGTAATTCATATAAGAAAGATAACAGAAACATCATCGGACTCCATTAATAAGTGATTAATCTACTCACTGATTACTCAAGCAAAGTAAAGCATAGAGACACTTAAGTTTGATTTTTTCCAGAATTATTTGGCTTTAGGAAATTCAATTTCTTTAACACTTGTAGTCAAATGTACGATCAAAGTCTTTTAAAAGAAAATCAGTTTCATGCAGTATCATTGAGTTACTTTATATCCTTATTTGACAAAAAATATTTAAAAACCAGCTTTTAGTGAAAAAAACCCTAACTTACAAAAACAATTGTCACATATAAGTATTGTATTATATATATATAAATATATATACATTTATATATATACATATATTACATACATTATATATAATAAATCGTTTATCATCATCAGTAAATATTTTGGCACATTTTGAGTAAGTTTTATTTTTAAATTTTATATTTTTGAAGTAGTTAAAAAATTATATTTGATGTTGGACAACAACAAAAACATATCACACCGCTGCATCTTTCTCACAGCAACATGGGACATTGCGAATCACGGATATTATAGTTGTATCATGAAAATTATACATTATAAAAGTGACGATCCAATTTATATTATTTAAATATCTACTCGAAAAAATACAAACTTTATCAACACATTTACCTTTAGTAAAGAAGGTCTTCGTGTTGGTTTCCAGGGGCAATAAAGTTGTAAGTCGATTATTTTAAATTGTTATTTCTTGGAAAAACAAAATGAAATGTTCTTTGTTAGAAATTTAAGACAGTAAATTACATGGAATGACACATATGTTACTTTTGATATGTCATTTTTCCTCGTAAAAAGAGTACAATGTTAAAAATAATATGATGCAGCCTTTCTGTTTACCTGTTGAATCATATGTGGAAAAGTTTTTTTATGTTCTAATAAAACTTTCTTTTTGCAAAAATTATGTTATTTTTATGTTGTATACGGTGTATTCTCGATATTTTATATTTTTTGCATTCCCATAGTTTTTCTTAGTGTAAAGAGTTTAATTTCTTTTTTCGGTTCATGGTACCCAAAAGTTAGAGATTAACTCTGTCTTATACTTTCACCGACAATAAATGGTCATTTAAAATTGTGAAACGAAAAATACACTCCTCCTATTTACGATAATTTATTTAACAACGAGTGTTTATTAGAAAATTCACTCAGGTTTTGTAGTTGAAAAAAAATTGTACATTATTTTTATTCAATAACAGAATTTCATTATAATAAGCTACTTCCATTGGTACTGTAATGTACGTGTGAATGGACTCACAAAACTTCTTATTATATATATATATTTATATATATAAATATATATTATACGTTGCTTTTATAAGCTGTCATATCTTGAAGACAAACTCCGTGGTTTATTTTCAACAATTTCAGTTATCTTATCAAATTGAATCGAATTCTAAATATTTTCTTAATATGTAAGTGTGTTTTACTTTAATTTTAAACATTACATTAACATATACTCGTCTTTTGGTATATATTTATAGGTAACTGTATTAAATTTTCTTTTCCGTGAACTTAAGGCTATCAACAGCAAATACTCTTGATGCAAACCAAGAGACCAACTTTCAAAAAAAAATGCCCTTTAATCACCTGGTCATTTTTTGAATTTTATTCTTATGTTTTAGTTTGAAGTAGGTATTAGTACAATTCTCACTATTACTTTTTACAATCAAATAAAAGATTTGACATTGTTTTCAAATAATATTTTTTGAAATGAGGATGTTAATAGTTATGTAAATAAATGATAGGATTTAAAAATAACAATAGGGTAGGAAAAACAGGAGTTTTTACACAAAATCATTTATATGAAAAAAAACATACTAAAATGAATATAGATTTAAAAAACCCGCTGAAATATGAAGGACAGAAAAGGATTGAAAGAGTGATGATCAAGCTCATATGATGTTGAGATGAAGGTGAATTAATAATGTAAACAACTCATAATAGTAGGAAATAAATTACTTTTTTAGATAGACTTGGTCAAGGGCTTTTTCTCCTCTTCTGAAGATCGATACCTTATTCGGTGGCACGTAGCGGCTCCTTCGCACACCGTCGGCTCATAAATTGCTTTGACTCTTGTGATGGCATGCAGCCATTCTTTCTTCGCCAGGGAAATACAAACTGCCCACACATAAAAGGTTCCACAATTTTTCTTATGAACGACACCGCGCTGCTTTTAGGGTTCTATCTTCTCAGTGCAACAAAGCATTGCTGCTCCTCAAAACTATTTCTTGGAATTGTTGACAAAGTGGTTGTACG
>CP045893.1:29275045-29302583 GCA_013387185.1 Caligus rogercresseyi
AAAATATTTTTTTGATATTTATTTATAATCAAACCATCAGACAAGCAAATATAGCTCGTAATAACTAATTAAAATATGTTACTTTTACATATAAATATTTTTTTATATAAACCAGTTATAGTGCTACTTACACAATTTAGAACCATATTTTTTTTTTGCATATTTTGCTCAATGACCTAACTCCTTTTTGCATATTAAGAAACATAATTGCTTGAAATAGATTAATTCAATAAAGTGGATCAATATCCATCTTCCCCTATAGAGAATCGAACCTGTGCCCTTAATACTTACAGTCAAGAAGTAGTCTTTTTATGAAAAATAACATATTGTATGTTTTTTTTTTGGCCTATATGGTTCGATAGAATTGCATCCGATAGGATATAAATACCATTATAGCATTAAAATATGTTAATTGGAGTCTGATGAGAGATGAATCATTACAAAGATTTCATATCAGTGATAACACTATCACCATTGATATTGGTATTAAAGGTCGACCAATAGTTGATTTTACATGCTGATATATAACTAACAGCTTTTTTTAAATAAAAAAGCCGATAGCCAGTAATCAGAAGATATTTTTTCCTTATTCATATAAGTTAGAAAAAGATAAAATACATAGCTATATCTGATTTTTTTTCCAAACAGAGTTAAAATTTTGAAATTGTTATTTTTATTGAAACCCTCCAAAAGGACTATTTTAAAACCGTTAATATCTCATTTATTTTAGACGCACATAAAATACAAAAAGCTCATTTGTAATCCTTGAGAGTTTTGTACCAAATTATTAAAATATCATTTATGATGAGGACATGAGAGGCGATCGAATAGCAAAAAATATTACATAATCTAACTACATAACTTTTAGGTCTGTTGAGGAGACACTTCCCATTATTCGATTTCTTTCAAACTTTCACAAGATGACCTCTATGCATAATATATATATATATATATATATATATATATATATATATATATATATATATATATAATTCCATCTAATAAGATAAAATATCCTGTCAAAAAAGATTATCTACTTTTTATGATTGACATATTACAATGGTCTTAAAGGAACGTATATATATTTTTACATTTAACCTATTTCCGCTCTTCCTTTCATTCTATTCAAGTCTAACAGAAAGAATTGATTCTCACGCACTTCATTTGCATAAAGTGGGATCCATTATTATACATTAAATTATAAGTTAGCTTATGGTATCTACATTCAAAGCACTGTGCCTGATGAAGCTGAGAATGAAGATTGGTATCAAACAAATTTATATGCAAATGTGGGATACGCCAAATTGAGTTCATCTAATAGGTTTTCCAGTAGTTACCCTTTAATATTCTTCCATTTGACTATATGCTTGCCTTGAATGAATTTAATCTTATGGAACCGGTTGGGGTTTAAAAGCCGTATATTAGAATATTAAGGTTTGCAGATAGGAAAAAGCCTCCCCTCCCCCCCCCCCCCTTCACACTTTTATCTATTTATTCATTGAATACGAATGAGTTCGATTTAAAAGGTGGTAAGATCCATGACGTTAAACTTCAGATAAGAAGAAAATATTAATAAGTATGCCGTCACACCTATGCTAGGGGTCATCTGCCTATATCGCCCATAGCGACCATCACAATGTTTAATACATTTCTTTGATTTAAACCTTCTGTATATCACGGCCACTTGTTTCGAGCAGTCAGTTTTTTTGGGTTCCCTTGTGACTGCTATTAACAGGATTGAATCTATATATTTTCTATTATTTAACTTCTAGAAATAAATAATTTAAAGTCACTAAGATTGCTTGTTGAGCAAACAATTATATTATGTTTTTTGTTTTCGTTTTGAGTGTTGATAGTAATTATGGCGTTAATTGAGTCCTTTTTTGGTAGAATCATTTTTGTGGTAAGCCGTGAAAATTTCATGTAGTGTAAAATAAAATACCCAAAAAATTTATACAGAAAACAGAGTAAATTATTCAGGCATTTGCGAAAATACTAAAATCACATTTTATTTCAAATTTACTGCCCTGAATAATAACATTATATAAAAGGATACATCATTTATTAAATTTGTTTAGAAACTCGCATGTTTTTTTAAAATCCTTTGATAGTTTTTATGTAGAACTTCGATCTTGCTGGCACATATTCCTTTTCAGTCAGATTCTATACTCTTCACCTTAGAGAATATTGTGTTACAACTGCCAGCCCTTTTACTGCCATCTAACGTCTGAAATTAACAATACTTCATAGTAAAAAATAAAAAAGGAAATGTCTCTCTAATATAAACTTTATTTCAAAATCTTATTTTGCGGGACTATTTTTATGCTATGATGCGTAATTCTATACAGAACTACAACATAAAAAATCAACTAAATGGTTTTTTAAGTGTAATTTGGTATATATGAAACTACTTCCAAGAAATAAATCTCTTCAAAATTGAATAGTATTAATCTTTTTGACAAATTGGCTGTAAATATATATTTGCACTCATTTAACTTTAAGTGTGATAAACACAAAATATGTCGAAGGTATCTCCTCCGTGCATTAAATCATTAATAGCTTCAAAGCTCCGCATTTCATATCTAGAAACAATTATAAATGGCATTCCTCTTTGCCTGCAATCAAGTCATTGTTATGGCTAATAAGGGAAATGTTGGACCATGTTCACGGGAAAGATATATGTCTGTTTTTTTTTTCTTCTTCTCCATGAAGCTAACATGCCGTGTAATGATCGTGATTTCCAAATGAGCAGAATATGCTCTTCAATGGAGTCGTGAGGTCCAAATAAATTTTATTTATGAGAGACTCTGTCGTCAACAGGCTTATAAATGTGTGTTTCTCTTATAGTTGGATAGATACGTATTTAGTTATACATACTATTATATTGTACATCAGACCCAATGCTCTTTGCTGAATGAACGCCCCTTGGCTAGCCCGCTTTCTATAACTTTACGACCATTTCATAGTCTCTGCACGCATGTTTAAAGGCCCTTAAATGTTTAACATCTTTTCTCCTTTTTATCATTTTCGTAATTTCGAGCTATGACTAATTTTCTTTACATAAAGGGATTTTTAATAGACGTCACATTAAATGGGATTTGATACTTGAGCGTTGTACACAGGGTGTAACAAAGAAAAGTATAACACTTGGTTTCAGTCCAATAAATCAAATTGTAGTGAATGTCGATAACAAAATCCATATTTCTTGACACACTCACCAAATGCATTTAACCAGATATCTTAATATGCTGCTGTGTCGGAGAAATTACTTAACACTAGGAAAAACAGTGGATGCGATTGCCTGGCAGGTAAACGTCTCAAGGACGACCTGTTGTCCTTGAGCAGATGCCAGAGCATATCGAAATTATTGGAAGGAAGGATGGACTAAGTCGAGACCTTGGAGGAGAATTGCCGCCATTGGTATCCTCCAGCTTAGCTGATAAGAATGTAACCTTCCAGTGGATTGGACCCACGTACACACAACAGAATTGACTCAAAAGGAACTAGCCGTGAAAATCCCCACTGGCCAAAAGTCTTCAGTCCCCTGAACTTTCCTGATGTGAAGTTAATGGATTTCACTGTTTGGGAGCACGTATGGGTTTGATCGATGCACAGTGTTCTTATACTAAAGGACTCAGTCACTACCACTTGGTCGATTCTATAAAATCTGAGGTCCTGGGCATATAACCATTTTGGGGGGGGGGGGGGGGGGTTGGAAACGAACGCATTTAACAATGATGAAAAATAAGGAGCCACGGATCCCCTGATTAGACAAGGCCCTCGCCAATTGGCCGACATTATCAGTTGTCCGACCACTAAAAAATCCTCAAAGTGTATGCTTACTTTTTTTAAATATATTAAATGTAGTATTGAGTGTTTGTATAATAGGAGCAAAAATAAAAGGGTTGTTCAAACGCTATAAGCATTTATCCTTCAAAAATCGTTTCATATTTTTACATATTTTTAATCATAAATAAATCTGTTTTTGTCAAGACCTTTAGGCCCGAAAGAAATCATTTTTTCTTAAAGGAATGATAATTTTGAAGCATAGACATTGGTCATTTATAAAAGAAATGAAAAACCTTGACAATCATTTGCAATCATTTATTGTAGTTAATAGGAGTTATCGAAGCGTGACGTAAGAAAAAGCATTTAATAACTAAGTCAGCTGATAGTATACACTTATTTGTATCGCTACCTTTCTATTGTTTATGTACAGCACAGTGCTGAAGTCCATACGATTTAAGAACCTATTTGCATATTTTATTGATTATATTTTAAATGATAAGGTGTTTTTGTACTAAAGTATCATACTTAATAATGAATCATTGTACTGAAGGTTTCCTTATCCATATGACTTATCGTGTTTACTATTTATTTTCTACACTCTCTTCCTCCTGAACATCATTATATTGAATACGACCCCCGTAATACTCTCTCCATACGATCATTTACATTAACGGAAAATATAATTTGTTTTCATTATTCTACTTTTAAGAAGCCTTAAATACTTCAGAGATTAACATATTTGTATAGCTCAGAAACGACACCCATAAAGAAATCTTACTTAATATGGATTAAAAAGGTTCCTTGCTGTAAAGGTTTTGTCTGTATATACACTGAATATCTTTCATAGAAATACATGGTAGTAAGGGATTCTAAATTATAAATATATACATATAGGATAGAAATGTGTTACGGGATTATTTGACGTTGATCTATTACGATGTATTGTAATTCTTCTCTTTATTATTTCTATTATTAGGCTCTGAATTGTATTAATCAATAATGTAATGTGTCCTTTTGATGTTTTTCCGATTCCTTATGTAGGAAAAAGATAACTCAATCCGAAAGAGAACCTATTCGTTTATGTTTTTAATTTCTATTTTATTTTTATAATATTATATATATATATATATATATTCCCGTGTTATGAAAAACTTATAAGTTTACTCAGATAAATGGAGGCGTCACTTATTTACCCCGTCGTTTACACATTGACTATAGAAAGTTTTCCGAAGTTATAAAAGCTTAGATATCCTAATTTACTTGGTACTAAATTCGGAAATCCATTTGATTATATTGATTCTATAAAGACATATGTAATAAAAAATAATTAATTTCATGAATGAACTGTTTTTCCTATGGAAAAGATTATTTTTATATTATAAATATATCGTTTTCTTTAACTTTACTTATATTGTCTAATTTAAACAAGCAAAAATCATTTTCTCTTTTTTTACCGCAAGGTCCTTATTTAGCTTGAATGTATACAAAAAAACAATTATAAAATAGGAAAATTGTTTAAGAAAACTGAAAAAAATAAACATTTAAGTTTAAAATTGATAAGATTTTGGTTATTCAATTTTATTACTACATCTAATTGACTATTCTACTGTGATTTTCTGATCAGAAAGTAGTAATGGATGTATCATTTTTAAAGTTTATGTGCTGGAAAACAATACACATCCTAAATATCCTCCGTGGAAAAACATACCACCCAAGTGATTTCATCTCACACTTTTATAAATATTATAGGAGAAAATAGGAATGAATCTAACAAAATGCCAAGACTCTCTTTTATGTACAACTTTAAGTATAATAAAGTATTTAACTATCATTTTAGACAGAGAAAGTCAGGTTTCTCTTAACTTATTTACGACTGGTGATTAAGAGTGGGGCTCAATTCTGAGCAAAAATTCATGCCTCAGATTTGATATCCTCAATAGCGGCTACATTCATTCTTTCAATATACACGTTATGAATCAATGCCGTTGTCTGGAAGAAATGGTAAAGAAAAATTGCCAAACAAATGTATTCCATATTTATGAAGAAGATAAATATAAACTAATTAAGATATAATCACTTAGATTAATGTTATAAGTATTTGTATATTATTGTATTAATTTTATAGATTTCTAGAACTCCAAAAATATTTTATTGGACATTTCATCGTTTTTCACATATTTCATTAGGAATATAAATAAAATTTAATCAATTGAAGGAAATCGACTCCATTAAAGTTGTAGGGATTTATACGACAAATATATCATTTTTAACATTTTATATACTGAATTATTGGTTTAGTCTATTTGGACTATTCAATAAAACACATTTTTCTAATATCGCCACGTGGGGTTCAGATACATTGATAAAAGTCCATGAAGAGCTGAACTCTTATAAAAATCTTTACATCCCGTCAAATGTATCGACAATCGAACCCTCAGTGGTCTTGGTGGAGGCGTCATCGACAAATTATCTTCATCTATCATCCAATAGCATTGCCCAATGACAAGGTGCTATGACTGCTCTCAATATAACGTAATTAGAATGCATTCAATACATGATATAAGTCACGGGTTCGACTTAATTTTTTAAATAGGGAATATCATTGAAATGAAATTGACTCCTTTAAGCTTATAGGGATTTATACGTCAAAGTTGTTCGGCCAGATCATAACCTAAATTATTGTCTTTGTTTCAGAGTTCCCACTTATGTAGATACCCTTGACCTTTTGTATTCAACACATGATATAAGTCGCGAGTTCGACTTAACGTTTTGAATTAGGGAATATCTGCTCGAACGTCAAAGATGGACTAAAAAGCTATTGTTCGGCCGGATATATTATACCTATATTATTGCCTCGTTTCAGAGTTCCCACATAACTCAGATTATTTTCTAATATGAAGCCGAACAGCCCTTCATGCAAACGCCACTTGAGGGGAAAGTTCTAAGTTGTCAGAACTGTAACCGTCAGAAGCTAAGATGGTGAAAGCAAAAAAAATACAGGACGGTTACTTGGTCATATTCGTTTTCAGCTTGTTAGGCAAGAATCAAATGACTATCAAACTTTAATCTCTGTTTTAAGAACGAATTCCTGTAAAGCAATTCAAATGTGTTTGTTTATTTTATCTATTGTAAAAAAGCCTTAGGATTAGATGGTCTAAAAGTATTTAAAATAAATAAAACTAATATAATTAAATATATATTAATAACAAACAATAACTAGAGGACTCAGAGAGTGCAAACCTCCGCCGATCCCCACCAAATGAATGAATGACCAAACTTGGTATTTTTGTCATTTGCCAATAGATGTCGCTGTGATGTGCTCCTCTTTGACAGCACAGCACAGCGACATCTATTGGCAGAGTAGGCTAACTTGAATTATTTATTAGTATTTGGCTCATTTTGCATCTTAAAGAGCACTCAGAGATGCCAAAATTTAATCACTTGTTCCTTTTGACATTTCCAAAAACTCCACAAAGTTTCATCCGAATCCGTTCCGCGCTTTTTAAGTATCCTGCTGACAAACAAACAAGCAAACCAACAAACCAACGTCAGGAAAACATACCTCCTTCGGCGGAGGTAATAAATCTGTATAATAATTGTTACTAAATTGCATCTTCTTAATAAAATATACAGATTGAATTTTTAAATATTTTTCTTAAACAAGCCTATTAAAATATTGCTTTATATAAATGTAGGAGAGCTGGAGCTTTCGTGCATTAATGAGCTAAACTAAAGCCTGCGTATTCACATAATCAGTGAGTATAGTTTTAAATAAGACATTCGTTCTGGGAAGAGCGTGCATTCACCGGTGGTTCATTAGTCGCATTACTTAATAATAATATTATTATTAAGTCTTCTTCGCTTCCTTTGTGAGAATATATATGTATAAAAGAAAATTAAGATATTCATAATTTACCTCCGGGTTTTTATTATTCACAAAAGAGAGAAGGAAAAAAATCATTAACTCAACGTCAGAGTGATGAGACCGACTCTTAATATAAAAAAGAAGAAGATGGAAAGAAGAATGAAAATAATAATGGTTCTGTGTATTAATAAATGGCTCAAGAAAAATGGTTTCTAAGTGAAAAAAAAAATGAAATGACGCAACAGCCTCCTCTACCCTGGCTAATGTTTTTTGTTACATGTCTATCGTTGTTGTTATCTTTAGGTTGAGGTTTTTTTAAAAGGGGAGAAAAATATTACAACGGCTTTAAAGATAATAGTTAAGGAGAAAAAACGCTTAAGATAATTAATAATATATATATTTTTTTACTTAGAGAGGCAAAAATTAACGACTTTGTGTTTTGTTCAATAATATTATGATATTTTTAAAAATTTGCCTCTTATTTATTTACATTCATTAATTTTATCTATGAATATAATAATTTTCCATTTTGTTAAATACAAAATCTTCAAATTGATGCTCTATTTCTTTCAAAAATTACTTCAACCATTTTCCGAACGCTGAAAGGTGTCGTTATTATACGAATACGTCAATATATTTTTATTTTTGTTATTGTCTTTTTTATAATTATGAATAAAATAAGCAGCCCAAAATTTTTTTAGTTATGTTCTCTAATTATTTTATAAGTGATTTAAACTCTACTCAATACGCATAATATTTAGCACATTTTCTATGATAAGCTTATAACTATGTACCTATAAGTACAAATCCTATATACTTTTTTGTTTGCCCCTTTTTATATCCTCATATTAAAATCATGGATATATATAGATATATATTATAATATACATACGTATGGTCAAGACCCTAAAATATCAACGGTTTCGACTATAGAAAAAGTAAATGGAAAATTAAAAAAAAAAATAATACATTGTCCACTTGTGATACTATTAACCAAAAATAAATTGTCAAAATATCTATCAAAAGCTACTAGATCTGTTTAGCACATTGATATTCTTTATACATATTACAAGCACCAAAAGCTGGTACATCATAATTCCATTACAAACATTCTAAAACATGTTTTCCTCTTTAACTTAAATGCTTCTATAATTAATCAACTGTTTTATAAAATTGGTGCAACCGGAGATTTCCCATCTTCAGTTCTGCCACTGATACTAATCTAGTAGCAAAATTGAATTTAATGGGACATAGAAATAATTAACCTATAGTTTTTTTTGTAGTAAGACATGAGAAATAAGTTTTTTCGAAAACCAGTTGTAATAATACGTCATCATAAAATATTTTACAATCTAAGCTCCATCGATTTGCATGTTGTAATGAATGAATGATGTGCAGTTCACGCACCTTTAACTACATTCATTTTTAAGATCTGCAGCTGATCATTATTCAACCTTTTTCTGTATTAAAAGAAGAACAATAAAATCTTATGTATAAACTTTTATTGTTATTTCTGCATTACCTGAACAATATTAAAATTTTGTTGTTTCATTGATAACCTTGAATGGTTAACAAAAAATTTGGATCCGTTCTTAGCCACCTCGTGAAGATGTTGTTATATGACACAGTCCAATCCTTGGGATTTTATTCCTTTTCTTTGTGTACAATTTGTTTACGATGCAAGGTTTCCCCATAACCAACATTTAAGATGACAATAATACGTCATTTACAAAGACTTTATCTTATTTTTAAACATTAAAGTTTTACATATCGTATATTTTTATGTCATTTAAAAAAATACAAACTAACATTTAGTAAAAAAACAAATTAGTTTGTTTTTGTTTTAAAATGTTGAAAATAGTTAAGCTTCAATGAAGTAACGTTTACAAGTATATAGTGCAGTATTACCGATGCTGTGAGGCCAAAGCACATTTTCCCCTTAAATAGTGGTATCGACTGAATTCTGTACTTTTCTTATGTGTATAAAAGTAAAATAATATGTGTTTGCTTGATATTGAAATTTTTATAAATATCGTTGAAACATTTCATTATTTTATTCATCTATATCAGGGGTGTCGAACAAGTCCAGTCAGGAGCCAAATTATTTAATGTGAAAGCCAAGAGCCACTGACTTGAAATAAAGACAAAATATAAAACAGATTGATAATATAACGCATATAACCTAATAACACCAATAACTTCGTCTACAGACATCAGTCTAAAGGGGGACATATCAAATGCATGGGGAAAAATTATTATAACCCGTAACGTCACGTAGCCACATAGTCTTACTGTAGGATAAATTCAAGAAAATATACTTATTTCTTTAGATTTTTAATGATGAACAAGCAACTTTAGTAATTGAAAATAATAACTTAAAAATAGAGATCTGGGCCTCCAGTGGGGGTGGAGGCACAAGCACTTAGTTAGGGGGGGGGGGCAGGCCCCCTATGGCCCGTCCATAGCGACGGGACCGTCATCCACATTCAGCCAGAGTCGCCACTGCACCTACCAAGAGAGAAAACTATATAAGCTACACACAGTTTTCACTTTCTCTGAGATATGAACAGAGCAGATATTTCCACTTAAAATGTGCATATATCAAAAGTGTTTCTTACCTTTTTAGTGTTGTAACTGACTCAGTGAGACTTCTGGCATCTCTTGTTTTTAGTAATTCTTTGAAGATCCGGTTTATACTCTGTAGTGGCCACTCGCAGCAGTTCTTTCACATGAGTGTCAGTCAAAATGGATCGATGTTTGGACTTGACGTGTTTCAGAGTGGAGAACAGGACTCGCACACATATGTTGACGAGAACATGGAGAGCAGCTTGAGTGCAGCTGTTTTAACACAGGGGTATTTTTCAGTTGGGACAGCTCTCCAAAAAACAACGGGCTCATCCTTTACAAGAGATTTCAACCTGTCGTCCTCGTGCAGTTCAATTATCTCTAATTCACTTGCTGCTTCATCGGTGACAAGAGGCAGTCCGTCTCTGCATTAAATGGATCGATGAGAAATGTGATCTGTGGTCTTTTCTGCTGCAAATCTTCAAAGCGCGCAGTGACGTTCCCACACAGTTGCGCAAGCAGTCGCGCGTACCTGGCTGCATCCACACTAACAGCGGCCATATGCTGGATGTTGCGCAGAGATGGAAAGTGGGTTTAGATCGCTCTTTTTAATACGCTCTGTGAAAAGCTTCAGCTTGTTGATAAATGCAAAAACACACAGCACCAGATCAGGCAGCGTTTTTAATTTCCCCTGCAAGTCCAGGTTGAGTTTATCCAAATGTGAGAGTACATCAACCAAAAACGCCAAGTCCAGGAGCCACATTTGGTCTGAGAGCTGAGGATAATTATTTTTCTTTTCTCCCAAAAATATTTTATGGCTCCCAAAAGTTGGTAAAAAGAGGAAACCACTTTTCCTCGGGACAGCCACCTCACCGTGCAATGCAGAGGTAAGTCACCAGGCAGATCTGCATCAAGTTCAGAAAGGAGATTTTTGAACTGCCGATGATTGAGAGCGTGCGTACGAATATAGTTCACGATTTCCAGTACGGGTTTCATGACGTGGTCTAAATTGAGTGTTTTTGCCACAAGTTGTTCACGATGTATGATACAGTGGAAGTTCCAAAAATCGGGAAATCTGTCATCACTCTTGCAAAGACCCACAAGCCCATTCACAGATCCAATCATTGATGGTGCTCCATCTGTGGCTATCGAGAGACAAATTGGCTCCTCTGAATACGTCATCATTGCTTCTTTCACGTCAATGCTGCGTGTTCGGTCTTTTAATGGCACAATATCCAGAAGCTTTTCTTTAAGCCTGCCGTCTGGAGAAATCATACGGGCAAATATTGTCAGCTGTGGCTTGTCCTGTATGTCCCATGACTCGTCTAGAGCGACACTAAAATATGCACAATTTTCCAGATCTGTGCGGAGATCAGATTCAATCGCTTTGTTTATGTCTGATATTCTGGTCTCAACAGTGTGACGTGATAGCTGAAGATCTACGATGGCATCTTTTAGTTTGGTATTATCTGGAGTTAATGTTTCAATCACATCTTTCAAGCACTGTTTCACAAATCACCTTCACTGTATGGTTTTTTATGACGTGCTATATTCCACGCCACTTTGTAAGAGGCCAACGTCACAGTTTTTGCATGTTTGCTGAATTGGGGAAAGACTTGAGCTTGTCTTTTTACCTGACTTTTCAAAGTACTCACTTTGTGCGTGCGTAGTTCAGTGCCTTTGGGAAAGTCTCTGTCAATATTAGCATGAACCGTGCGAAAATGCCGTTGAAGATTTGAAGCTTTGAAATGTGATAATGTGGAGCTGCAAATTAAACAGAACGGTTTTCCATTCCGTTCAATAAAAAAATAAGCGTCTTCCCATTCTTCCAAGAAAGTCCGTGTTTATCTTCGTATTTTCGTTTAGCCTTGCATTTTTCCATTTTGATGACGAGTATAGCCTGCACTAGAACGCAATATGCTAATAAATTTCCTGGCATTAATCCTAATGTTTAGTATGAATACCTGGGAAATAACAGAGGATTAAAGACTCTACTTGTCTTACTTATCGTTTGGGATCGCAGATAGGAAGCGCAAGAAGAGTACACATATTTATGTCGCAATCTAGGTACATATTCAGAATACAAGGTATGCCACATTGAGAACTTCAACTTAATAAATGCCTGGCGTGCTCTAATTCGTCCACATACTTCTTTTACATTTCAGATTATAATTTGTTTTTGATAAGCTCTTGTTGATATGAAATTGCTCTTAAGGAAGAATTAAACAAAGTGAGGTCTAAAAACATGCAAAAATGAGAAGAGGCAAAGAGCCGCATTCCTATTGATCAAGAGCCGCATGAGGCTCGCGAGCCGCGTGTTCGCCACCCCTGATCTATATTATGTAATTACAGAAAAACATAAAAACGAAACTTTACAATATAATTATCTTTTGCAGCCCTTTTTGGGGGAACTTTCCAAAAAATGTCTATTTAGAATATTAATCGATGGCGTATTTTGTACGCACACACATACAAGACACATACACACACCCACACAAACCACACACATATATATATATATATATATTATATTATTGTATTAATATAAGTAAATATGTATCTATATAATAATATTTCTATATTCAATTATTCATAAGGATTTTATATAACAATGGTGGTATCACCGTTCACTTTTTTGCTGTTCCGCTCAGTGGTCATCCGCTCACTTTTTTGCAACTTCCCGCTCCCGCTCATTCCGCTCATTTTTTGAGTACTGCGGTTCCGCTCACTTCATTCCGCTCTTCCGCTCAGTAAGTACTAAGCTGGTACTAAGTAGGGTCCCATATAGCCATTTAATGGCATCATCAACATATGTGTTATGACGTCATTTTTTCAGATGGATTTCTAATCATACTACATGTAATAATTAATAATTATAACAAAGATAATTTTATCTCTTTTATATTTAGAGAAGAAAGAGAAAAGTTATATTATAATAATGTAACTTTTCTCTCTCTTCTCTGATATAAAATGAAATTCTATATGGGACCATGAACGCAACCTCTTTGTTATGACGGGGGTACACATTTTATATATTAAGAAAGGACTGATTGTCACTTATTCTCTCTGCGTATACACAATAACTGCACGACGTGAACTGAGTGGCTACGCGTGGCAACACTGCTGCCACGTGTCTAGACAAGATAAACAATTTCTGGCGCACCTTTTTAGTCCATGCCACGTTAGCGGCATTACATTTAGAGCAAAAAGCGAGAAAAAGTAGTCTTTTTTTAATGAGTAATACCTTTTTAATAACGGAAACTTTTTTATGTGAGCGGATGAGCGGAAGTAATTTTAGAGGGTCCGCTCACCACATTCCGCTCACTTCTCACAAAGATGATCCGCTCTTTGCATTCCGCTCACCAATTGCTCCTCCGCTCAGAGCGGAAGAGCGGACGAGCGGAATAATGAGCGGAAGTGCCCATCACTGATAAATATGATATAATAATATCTAATAAAGTGACGTGCTTTGTAAATTTTGATGTTAAGCGTCATTAAAGTGGCCTATATTGACTCTTAAATGCAGAAGAAGTACTATATGGGAGTAAAAATATATTGACTATTTAAGGCGATCGCGAAATACGCCCGAAAATACTGACAAATGCAGCGTAGTTAGTAGAGGCAGGCTATACGAGATTTTGTTAAAGAACTGTGTGTGCAATTTGTTTCTGCTAAATTTATTTTTCATCGAATTATACGAAAAACATATTAAAACAATGAATATATGTTTTTTCCAGGCTTGTGAGCGTTCAGCTTTTTTTGCGTTCAGCGTTAAAAAAAAATAGCATTCCGTTCAGCGTTAAAAAAAATTCAGTTCCGTTCAATGTTTTTGCGTTCAACGTTCCGTTAGCGTTCAGCGTTCAAATATTAAAAAATAACATTGTGTAATCTAGAAAATGGATGTACTATTTAGGGTTTTTATTAAAAATCTGGATCTAACCCAGGGTCTAAGAGGGTCTTTTTTAGAAAATAATTTCCAAAAAAGTGATGCGTAGAGATGACGTTTTTTTAAGAAAAGAATTTCCTAAAAAAGTGATGCGTTGTGATAACGTTTTGTTTTAGAAAATAATTTCCTAAAAAAGTGATGCGTAGTGATGACGTTTTTTTTAGAAAATAATTTCCAAAAAATGTAATGCGTAGTGATGACGTTTTTTGTAGAAAATAATTTCCAAAAAAAGTGATGCGTAGTGATGACTTTTTTTTAAAGATTTCAAAAAAGTAATGCGTAGTGATGACGTTTTTTTAGAAAAGAATTTCCAAAAAAAGTAATGCATAGTGATGACGTTTTTTCCGGAAAAAGTAAAAGAAAAGTTTGGAAAATTGAACGCTGAACGCAATTTTTTTTTTTTTTTTAAGTTCACAAAACTTTTTTCCAATGACTAAATCTAACAATATATTTTTACCTATTTACAATTATAGTAAATAATGAAAAACGGTCGTCGGTAAAGAGTAGCATTCCATATATTTTTTTCTTATTTAAAAGACAGCTTCAAAAGCTGGTTAGAATCCCTGTGCTCAAGACTCAAGGGCACAAGGAGGATTAAAAAAATACACTACTGTCTTCTTGGTGGAAGGCTTGACATCGTGTGAGGTGACTGTGACAAGGTAAATTTGTGATTTTGATTCTTATCGTAGTCTTTTTTTATTGGCCTTTTATGTATACTTTTTTGTATGTCTCCTAAAAGCTAAGCCGGACAGGATTAAGATATATAAAAGTGATTTCAAAATTCATATAAACTTAATACCCTTTAACTATCAAGAGTTAAAATCTAGATAATACTTTTAGTACGCTTTAAGTCATCCATTTGAACTAAGAATAAGAAAAAAACCCGTCTTAATTCTTGAGCTTGTGATATACTAGTAAATAAACAGTGCAAAAAAGTGATTCTAATTTTATTAATGTCAACCTTAAAAAAGGATTTTTTAAAGTGTGAGTGTATTGAATTTCCTTTTATAGACAAATAAATAACTTGTAATATAAATGTTATGGAAGGACGTGTGCAGAATAAAAGTTCCACAGATAGCCATTGCAGTTTATAAACTTAAAGATTAAATCATGAGATCCCCTATTTGAGCCCCTTGCCATGAAGTGTAAAACAATTTTATTGATTCTATGTAACTTAAGATCTTTCCCGTTCTTGATATGCAAGATCGTAAAAACTATAAGTGTTCAGGTTTATTTATAAAAAGGTATTTTATTATTATATATGAATAGTTTAAAAGCTTGATCAAGACATCAGCATGTGTAGACTTTTTATAATTGTTCTAGGTCTCAGATTGTGTCCAGTCGATTACATTGTTGCTATTGTATACATATATGGTGGTGTTTTCCCTTATTGAAGATCAAATTATGGATAAAAAGATGATTATAATGTGTGACGTCAAATTTATATCCTTCGCTTTCCCTTCACTTTTTTTTGCTTCCTTTTCCGTTCGGTGTGTGGCAGTTTCCCCTTAGCCTTTGTTGGCAGTAGGGCAATATACTTACAGTGACTGAATATTTACTAATTCAGCAAACATTTTTGGCGGTTCCCAAGTTAATCATTATAATATTTCGATTTTATGTATATATATTCGTATCTAAACAAGTATATCTAATTAAAGTTAAAAATTGATTTAGTTCATATTTTTGTCGATACAGCTATATAGCAGCGCTATTCTATACAGCAACTCCAGCTACTTTCGTGCTTTGCTTCCTGCGTCCATCATATTTAAGGGGTTAAGTGTAAACGCTAGTCTGCAGTTATTTTCTTGGTTTATGATAAATGCTACTCCTCAGTTCTATTCTTAAGCAGCTTAGTTCGGTAACCATTTTTTGTGCGAAAATCTCAATGAAATATCTTATATCTTTCCACTTAAAGTTTTATACTTTTAATTAGGCAGACCCATCTGTTAAGTTTAAGCGAATAATTTAATCAAATCAGCGTGCAGAAAAAATATAGGACAATAAAGAAAAAGTTGCTTAACCTCAATAGTAGGATGTTAAAAAGTCCCTAAAAAAATAATTGTACTTTATTGATTGAAAATAGTGCTTTTAGTTTAACCCCTATGAATTGTTTTTATTGATTGTAAATAGTGCTTTAAGTTCAACCCCTCTGATAAAATAGTAAATTAAAATATTTATTAATGTGATTTTTCATTCATATCTTAGTTTTGATGTATTCTATTATACAAATCATCAAAATGAACTGATGAATAAAAAAATAATATCACATGTCAGCCCATTTTATAAAGGATCTTCAAAGCAGGAGTAGTAATGGTGGCTTATATATGCTTTGTTGGCCTACAAAGTTGATGTCCTAACACACACACACATAAAAACATCCCCTGATATCCCTTTAGTCACCCCTCGACACACAGCGTTGGTGGTTGATTTGAGGAAAGGGAGGGAACATTCGCTACTTAAATATATCGCCCATCATCATCCCTCTATAACTCCCATGGCCTCCTCTTTGGGGGGCATAGGACCACACAGAGGCAGAGGGAGTAGTAACGGAAAGATCCAGGAATCACATGAGATAGAGAGAGAGAGAGAGAGAGAGAGAGAGAACATAAAATGCCCAGCGAGCCAAGAAGACCACACAGAGTTTTTCTTACATCGTCTTTTGTCATCATTTCTCTTCTCTCTCCCTCCCTCCCTGAAGGGATTATTGGGCAGTCTATGGATTTCAATTAAGTGTTTATGAGGAGATGTAGAAATAAAGAAATAGTTATATTATTATTATTGTATGTCTTTATAAAGTTGTCCTACATTTTGGTTGAGGACGAAAAGAGAGAGAGAGAGATGCCCTCAGCAGCTTAAAGAAGGATCTTTTTCTACAACGTGATTGGTCGAATAAAAGAAGAACGAATAAAAGAACAAGTTGAACTCAGGGCTATGCCGGTGCGATCAATATATTTTACAAATCCTTTGATAAATTTTCCACTATTAATATTACATAAATAAGGTCATATTCAGGGATTTAATAAGTATGTTATTGTTTCATCATATATGTGTCAATAAAGAGATCATCACTCTGACATTATAGCAGAGAAAAATAAAGAAAACATGATTATCAATGAAAAGTAGGATGTTTGGTTAGTTTACGAGGAATGTTGAATTATCTACCACATTATTGTTATTGTTTCATCATATATGTCTATAAAGGGATCATCACTCTGACATTATAGCATGGAAAAATAACAATAAATTGATCACTAAAACAGAAAAAGTAATGTTTTGTGGTGAGTTTGCGAGGAATATTGATATATCTACCCCATTATTGTTATGCTGCTTCATCGTGTCGATAAAGGGATCACCACCAATTGAAAAAGTAACGTTTTTATTGGCAAGTTTTGCGAGGAATATTGAATTATCTACCACATTATTGTATTTGTTTCATCATATGTGTCGATAAATGGATCACCACCAATTGAAAAAGTAACGTTTATTGGTGATTTGCGAGGAATATTGATAATTCTACCACAGCAGGAGCTACATGTTTATTTATCCCCTCTCTTATTTTCCTGGAGTGGTTTATTATCTTCATTAGGAGAGCATTCCTTGGCTTGGAGTGGGAAATAAAGTTAATTAGTTTTATGCAATAAATCATGGATGAAGTAGTAGAGCATCCTGGAGGCGGGGGTCCTTTTTAATGAAAAAATGAGAGAGAGAGATATATAAATTCAAGGCTTGAAATTACAAAGTATGTATATATCATAAATAATATGATGAAATTTCTATCCAATTAATAGGGAGCCAGCAATATGAAAAAATAATAGAGTTTATTGTATCTTTTAAGTTTCTACGCTGGTCGTCTTTTCTTTCCTATCACAATATGTATGTTAGAAAATAATGTACCTTAATATCATAAAATTGCGTATCCTTTTCTTTTGCAAAATGATTGACTTATTATTTGTCAGTTGTAATTGAGTCCCATCTGTATAGTTCATTACGTCATAGATAATATAGTCTTCATAGGTGGCAATATGTTTTATTAAGTCAACGTCTCTTAGAAGCAAGATAGAGGTCAGATGATTCAAAGACGAAAGGATTTTTAGCAATGCTTCAGCTCCCGAGTCTCATCTCAACCATTTCGCCTAAAAACAATGAAATGATGGTTTCTTTGGTCAGAATAAAAATCAACTAGAGGCATATATACACTCAGAGAGTGCAAACCTCCGCCGTCACGGGGTCCTTATGAACCTTCCGAGGCGGATTTTTCACAACTGGGGCGGCGTAGAGGGACGGGGGAGGGTTCCCCTGGACGGAAATTCCGAGAGGAAGACGCTCCCGGCACCCGATTTTACAGCACAGCGACATCTATTGACAGAGTAGGGTAACTTGAAATATTTATTAGTATTTAGCTCGTTTTGCATCTGAATTCTGCACTCAGAGATGCCAAAATTTAATCACTTGTTTCTTTTGGCATTTCCAACACTCCACAAAGTTTCATCCGAATCCGTTCCGTATTTTTTGAGTTATCCTGCTGACAAACAAACAACAAACCCACGCCAGTGAAAACTAGAGGCATATATACACTCAGAGAGTGTGTACCTCCGCCGATCCTCACAACATTCCCATTCAAACATTCTCCCTTTCACACGCCCGATTTTCTATCTCTAATCATTGTTTCCTCTCTGTTAGCTCATTTTGCATATTAAAAAAGCACTCAGAGATGGGAAGACGGAAGAAGTTTAAGCTACGTCACTGGGTTAACATAGTCCTGAGCTGATATATGAACAATAATACGTCAATGAATATTTTTTTAGCGTTTGTTCTTTCCTATTCCCTGAATAGAGACCCCATTTCATTATTATTAGTAGTAGTATTTTACTCATTTTCCATATTAAAAAAAGCACTTAGAGATGCCAAAATTTAATCACTTGTTCCTTTTGGCATTTCCAACAACTCCACAAAGTTTCATTTGAATCCGTTCAGTACTTTTTGAGTTATCCTGCTGACAAACAAACCAACAAACGCCAGTGAAAACAATACCTCCTTCGGCGGAGGTAACAATACCTCATTCGGCGGAAGTAATAATGTACCTGAATTTCATTAACTATGCAGCAAAAGGGAATAATGATTGATCAATAATGATAGTATTGTTTTTATTTAGTTGATCAGCCATAATTATTTATCTCATGTTCATTTGTTAAGATATCTGCTTTCACGATTGTTTAAACTCATTTTATTTGAACCCAAAAAACCTTATTTTTTCCTATAAAACCTTCAACTATTAACTACATTGGAAAAGTTATTGATATATAAAATTGCAGTCCAATAAAGAATTAAGTAGGCCAATATTTTACGCCCCTGAGGATTATGACTATTAGGGAATAGAAAAAGACAATGATTGATTAATCAGTCTTTAGTAGACCAATGAGCCCGTGATTCGATTAATTGATATTGTTAAAATTAGTAAAATACTCGAATTTATACGCAAGATGGAATATCAGGTGAAAAGTTTTGATGGTAGAGAAGATTTAAATATACAATCTTATTAAAGTTGAATATTTTCGATCAATTTTCAGATAATTGTATTGTTGTAAGGATTCCTGATTTGGACAACAAAACGTGGGCATAAACTTGAAATTTTTCTACGGTACTATCCTTCGTGCACGAATATCTATTAGGATTTTATTCATTCTCTCCAGCTTATATACAGAAGTTTTTAAGCTTGCCTACTGGAGTCTCAATTTTTGAAATAGATTGTTTTTTTAAGTTATACTGCAAACATTGAAGTATGATTTTTAAGTTTCAAAATGTAAAAGGATATATTAAGTATCAGACACATCTATGCCACTTCTTTATAATCAGCTCTAGGACTGGTCTTTTCTAGGATTTTTTTTGCAATTGCAATTGTATTTGACTTTATTTCCTTCCATTCTTGCTCAACTTCGCCTATAACTTTGGAGTTGCTTTTATCAAATGTATTCCAATTATCCTTTACGTAGCTAAAATTTCGTTGTTTGGATTTTTAATCTTGTCGAAAAGATCCTCCCACACTCCTCCAATTATAATTTCGGAAATAAAGTGACCCGGTGATTTTTAGACACTGGACCGAGACTTTAATATTTTCGTTTGTTCGTCATTCTGAAGTGACGATTTTTTTTTAGAAAATCATTTTCAATATTTTTAAAATGTTTTGAAATTCTATTCTAAAAAAACGTCGTCTCTTTCAGAATGACGAACAAACGAAAATATTAAAGTCCAGGCTCAGTTGGGTCCCGGCCCGGCTTGAAAAATTTAATTTCCAGCCCAGGTCCCGGCGGAAAAAAGTGTCCCAGTCTTTTTAACAAAATTTACTCTGTTGAACAACTTTTCATAATGATTATAAGAGTACTTAATTGAATACCTTTATGGCAACAGAAACGAAGTCTCAAAATACATTATTAATTACTTATATTTTATATCTATAATATTTAATACAAACATATATTTTACAAAATATAATACAAGGGACTTGTAGTATTTTTGTTCTCTTTTTCAACTGAAGGAATGCTTCAAAAACATTACATCTTAGATAAAAACGACGTAATTTAATACCTTTTTATTTTCTTTACTTACCAACGTTCCTTGACTTTTTTTACTAGACAAGAGAATCGATATATCTTTGACAGTTCTCATGATCAAATCTGCGTATTACAATACACACGAACATGTCCTTAAGAACGAAAAATGTGTCAAAGGAAAGATCCAAAAAAAATCAAAACATTCCGTTGATATTACTTAAGATTAATTATATTTTTACTTTTTCTTCCGCCTCGCTTCTTCTTGATTAATAGCGCTGATTATTTATTTTGGAGGGGGCAGGAACTGCATACATTTCCAATCTTTTGGTTGTTGCTTCAAAATATTTCATTTCACTACAAATAGAAAAGTTCTACACTTAGGATCTATATTACTAAAGTTATCTAATTGGAACTATTTGTACAAACTTTGAAAAAAGGAAAGAAAAAATATTTTTTTCTACGAAATTGTAGAATAAAAATTATTTTCCTATTTCTTATTTGCTTTTATGAGTATCCTCATTTGTTACTTTATAAGAAGAAGCTAAAAAAGACTTTACAGAAGATAAAAAGTATAAATGCCTACTCAACTCTCATTGCTCAATTCCTTGTAAAGAAGATCAATATTGATTAACCTCATTTAACAGATCCTCAAAATGGATGTTGTAATGCTCAGATTCTGCTATTCCATCCAATCTAATAAGTCGGCAATGTCAACTCTTTTTCAATTATATATACCGGGCCGTGCAGAATTATTTACCGATTTTTGTTCAGAACATATCGCGGACAATAACGACATTTCGAATGACTTGAGAAACAATTTATTCATACATTTTTAGAATAATAAAATAGTTTGTGATCAAATTTAATCAACGTAGCCACCATTTGACTTAATGACACTGGTCAGGCGACGTCTGAAGCTGCCACAGACTTGCTGGATGTAATCGGCATCCATGGAGGCCCAGGTCTTGTTGACAGCAGCCTTTAAGGCATTTATGTTCTTGAGTCGATTTTTGCAGGCCTTGGTCTCCACGTGCACCTAGATGGAGAAGTCTAGTTGGTTCAGATCATGTTGTCCTTGAGCCATTCCTGAGCTTTCTTGGAAGCGTGGGCGGGTGCTCCATCTTGTTGAAAAACTCAAGGAGAGTTGCCGACTATGGATTTGATCCACGGAAGGACCTTGGACGCCAGAATCTTCACATAATCTTCCGCTGTTAATATGTACCCAGTGGGGAACCAGACTGGCTTCATGGCCTTCCCGTTAGAAGCCACGAGACCCAACATCATCACCGAAGCAGGGTGCTTTGTTGTTGCCACATAGCTGTGCTTATTTGAACATCTCCAAAGCTCACAACACGGTAATTTTGCCTGTTGAAAACAGGATCGACCGTAAAAGTTTTCTCATCTGAAAAAATGATGATGCGTCCAGATGAGCTTTTGATATCATTCAAGATTTTCTTGGCACGTTCAAGTTTGACTTCTCGCTGACGTTCAGTTAGCAGAGGGCGTTCAGTACGCCTCGGAGACTTTCCTCCAGCCCTTTTCAATGCCCTTGAAACAGTTGATCTCGACGTTCCCATCTTTCTGGCCATACCGGTAATGGACCTCCTCTTGAACGCTGCCTTTACTTGCCTTGTTGAGACAGTGGGCTTCCTGCCAGCACCAGGGGAATGCTTGAGATCACCCCCAGCCTCACAGCGCTTGGAAACGTTGTAAATTGTCTTCAACGAGGCCCCAATCTGTTCCTTAATGTTGTTATGAGGCACTCCCGCTCGGAGGAGGGCTGCAATTTCGATCCTCCTTGTTTCCTGATTGGACATGGTCTAACCTGTGAAAGTTGTTGCGCTCTCACAGTAAGGATTTTTGTTTATTTTAACAGTAAAATACGAAACAATCAGATTGGTAGCCACGAAACCTCTTAAAAAGTATATTTATATCATCGGTAAATAATTTTGCATGGCCCGGTATAGACTGAAATATTTACGATATAAAAAGAAATGGTTAATTAACAACTTCAATTTTAAAAAAAATATTAGAAAAAGTACCCTTGGATGTCTCATGTTAAAGTTATGTTAAGCAAATATTTAGTTTTTTTATTATAAGTATCCTACTTTATAAAAAATACATAATCAATAAAAATTTAATACGTCTGCCTGATTTGTGTTTTTATTTGCCTATATGGATCGAAAGAATTGCATCCAACTGGATATAAATAAGCATACTAGCATTAAGATTAGTAAATCGAACCTAGGATCTTATCAATGAGGTACACCAAAATTGAATCTGCACCCTCAACATTGAGAGTGTAACGCACCTTAACGCGCATGTTTATCGCAGTCCCTTATTTTTTGCCTATATGATTCGAAAAAATTGCATCTGACTGGATATAAATGAGCATTATAGCATGAAAGTTAGTCTATCGAACCTAGGATCTTATCAATGAGGACGATCAATAATGGTCATCCCTCTCGGGATTCGAACTTGCACCCCCAACATTGAGAGTTGAACACGCCTTAACACACATGGCTATCGCACTCCCTTTGTTTTAATAAACCTTTGTATTCGATATGATATATTAATGTTTAATTAAAATACGTAATTGATAAATACAAAAATACATATTTTCTATAGTACTAAAATATTGTACTCCACTGAAATAATATATATATTCAAAACGAAAATGTAAGACACGATTTCAGGACAAGATTAATGCCTGCTGTTCCTCGATTTTTGACTCTTGAAATAAATGTTCTCGGATTAAAACACAACTAGTGCGACTACATTATAAAAATGCGAGTTGCAAATTATCCTGTTGCATCTTTTTTTTATCTTACCTGAAATAGTGTTTCAATATCGTCGTTTTTTATTCAATACGATATTTATCTGTTTCTTATTTTTACATTTAGTCTTCGGTTTTATTATGTAGACTTCTTTGCTATAATGTGTATTATTGAACATTCACTAATATATACTAATCCTATGGATTTTGTATCCTATGTGTGACCATCATTATTGTCTTTAAAAAAGGTATTTTATCAATTATGAAATGTTTAAGATTTGATCTTATATAATTTGCAATATTTTAATAGGACATTTGATTTTTTTTTTCTTCCTCACTTAAAATATCACGTAAATACATACACTTTTTAATAACATAAGCCACAAATTAAGAATATAATAAAATATAGGCAATACTTAAATAGAAGCATGAATTACCTATACTAAAAATATGTTTCTTTAAGTTTAAAGGATAAGTAATATTTTTGCAATCTTAATTTTAAAAAATATTTAGAAATAAAACCTGTTAACATTAATATCGTAATCAACAAAGATTTTTTTAAATATTAAGTGCAGTAGTAGATAATTATCCAAAAAACATTTAAAAATGAAGTAGAACTTCAATTTTCATTCAAAAACATTATATCATATCTATTTCACAAGCTTTTTACTAGCTTACCATCACTTAAGAGATATATACATCCTACACCTCTAAACAACGTGTGAGCTCCAAAAATATGATCTATACAGACATGCAATTATTTAAGAGGCTGTCTAGAGCTGTCTCTACCTCATCATAGCCCATCTTTCATGGACAGGTGTGGCGATGCCCAATTACATTCCACATACCTTAACCAGAGGCACTTACAAATGACAAAAATGCGAGATCTTGACACTTGGACCTTTTAACCGAGCAAAGTTTTTTTTTTTTTTTAACCAAAGGATTCTGAATTTCTTCTTCTTCTTACAAAAATCCTTCTCAAAAAACTCCAAGTGGTATTGGTGGACAAAATGGGGGAAATATATCAATTGCTTTGACAGTATTGTGATCAGTATCATAGGCGGAGCTCGTACAGTGTGCTTGTATCTGATAAGGATTCGGGTCATGCAAGTCTATTGTTCAAAAAAGAAAAATAGAGATAGGTTTACTCACTATACTACTCCCTAAAAGGACTCGTCAATGTAAAATATATGACTAAAAAGAAGTGTCCCTGTAAGCATCAAGGATGAAAGGAGAAAATGCTACAAAAACTGGCGATTCTTAGCAAATGCAGTAAAATTAAATTATTACATCTTTCAAAATATTTATACGTTTTAAAAAAATTCCACAAAGCCTTTTCATTGAGTTTTTTGAGTAATGCCGAAGCATAGCTTAACATGTAAAAATTTTAGCACAATTTAATTATGCATAAGTAAAATATTTTTAAATGTTTTTAAAACAACAAAGACTAGCATCAGCCTAAGGACTCATATGCCTTCCATGATTGGCATTTTATTAGTTGTAATAAATTCTATTTTTAGACAAACTGATGGTGGACTGTATATTGGTTATAATAAAGCAGAAAAGTCAACATCTTCAAAGCTTATATAAATATACAGTAGACCTCTCCCAAAAAAACACTTTTTTTCGTTCTTTTACATATACCCAGCGATTCTGGTTCATTTTTTGTAGCTAAATTTTGTAAAACTAGTTTTTTTTTTCAAATAAGTGATAACAAAAGTTTTGCTTCATAACGAAACCTTGACACCAGTGACGTCCAATTTCTAACAATGCTATAGATTTTTTTATTTAGATAACTCGTTTTCGCATCCAAAAATGAACCAAATCGCTGGTATATGGTAAAGAACAAAAAAAGTGTTTTTTTGGAGGTCTAATATATGTATATATATATATATATAAAGTTTGTGTGCACGCCAAACAAACGTTGGTGTGATCATGGACAGGGCGATGAGAGTGCGCCTCTGTCGCTGATCGAGTAAAATTGACACTGTAATCTGGTGTCCTTCGCAAATTTTGCAGGGGATCGTTAAGTCCGTTTTCAAGGTCTCTTTGCTACAGCACGAGGAATAAGCTCGTTTATACTGGTCAACCCCGACCAGTTAAAAAGGTCCTAACTCTAAAATGCAAATAGAACTTTTATTCGATCATGGACCTAGCAGCGCGTCGTTTATCACATCTGTATAGCCTTGAAATTGTTTTGTGTTGACATCAATGTTGCCAACATTAAATATTACAAGACGCTTGATTGAGCATGGAAAGCCCCCGCCAAGTTTATTATCAATTTTGCAATTTCAGAATATTTCCGATAAATTTATGTCCTCTACCAAAGAAACATTGTTGTATATTTGTATAATACTTTTCCCGATTCCCTTTCATATTAACCCATTAATGCCGGTTGGGAAGATATGTTCCCAGAGCTTAAAAAGCGTTATTACAACACAACTAAGGCATATTTCAAGTTCAAACAGATTAACTTTATTTTTAACAGCTTTACCTACATGAGATAGCCCATATTATTTAATAATAATAATGTACTGGTAGTTGCTGTTTGAAAGTACGTGTTTGAGGACGTTGAAAATATGCCAAAATCGTATTGTTCTAATGGGTATGTAACAGCTAAATTTATGAATGAATATTAATAATTTTTAAAGAAAACGATTCCTAAAATATATAGCTCTTTTTTTAAAATTTTACTTTATATATGTTATCAATGTTTTTTTTTCAAAATAAATGCATGAACATTTAGTGGGAACAAATGTGCCCATTCGGCATTCAAGTGAAGCTGTGCCTAGCATAAAGTGATGAAAAATAACAGATTCCACGGAGAGTTTATGAGCGTTGACGAAATAATGGTCCCCTATTATGGACGGCATGGGGATAAACAATACCTACATCCGAGGAAAACCTGTCCGATTTGGTTTCAAGTTGTGGGCAGCTTGTGCTGCTGACGGTACCTTGCTACATGTCGAACCTTTTTGTGGATCCTTCACCAACATTCCTTATCATAGGTTTGGTTTTGAAATGGTAAACAAGACCAAGTTAATCCAAGGGCAACACGTCATCTGTGACAATTATTTCGGATCCATTCCCATGCTTTTAGAATTATCACGGAATGGAATTGCCTGCACTACAACTCTTCGTGAAGATCGGCTGGGTGGCGCTCCAGTGTTGACAAAACAACTATTGAAAAAGAAATCTCGAGGATCCATGGACGAGGCATTTACTGGTTGTGTCTCGATTGTCAAGTGGAAGGATAACCAGGTAGTTAGTGTGGCTTCAAATAAAATGAGAGCTCAACCACTACAGAAAGCAAGACGGTGGGATCGAAAAAAGAGGAAGTATGTTGAAGTTGACATGCCACATTCTATTAGTACGTACAATCGGAACATGGGAGGCGTTGACCTTTTTGACCAGCAAGTTGCCGCATATAGGGTAAGGATAAGGTCAAAAAAGTGGTGGTGGCCTTTGTTTGCTTGGAGCCTAAACGCACAGGTTGTCAATGCATGGCGCTTCAGTAGACGGGGCAATCCTCGTCGTCTGGGTCTCTTTCGAGAATTTAGCCAATGTGGTCCTAAAAACTTATGGGGTTGCAAAGAAGCGTCCAGGACCTAAGTATTCATTGGTGAGCGCTACAAACAGTATTCGACTAAATGAAGGTAATATTGGACAGCAAGAGGAGTGCATTCGAGAAGTAGATGCCGAGAATGCAATGGAAGAACTCCTCATATCTGCAAAAATGTAATGTTCCTTTGCATCCAGAATGCATGGAACTTTACCACACAAATAAAAATTATTATCAAATAAATAAATATATATGTAAACTTTTAATAAAAAAGCTGTAGTCAATAGAATATATACTAAAATATGTTATGCTGTATACATTATTTAAATGCCGAGTGGGCACATATGTGCCCGGGCCGTATTTTTTAAATGTTTATTAAATATGACTTTTTTTTTGTTCGAAATGTTTTATAGCACTATATTGATTCATATAATTTAAAATTTGGGCAAATTTCTTTACAGATAATTCTCCGGCATTAATGGATTAA
>CP045893.1:29302683-29343260 GCA_013387185.1 Caligus rogercresseyi
CACAAAGACCCAGCTACTCCTGGCGGGTGGGTGAGTAAGGACAGTAAAGAGAGAAGGAAGAGGGTTGAGGTAAAGGTCGGCCCCTCCACAGTCTCCCCCTCCAGTGAATGGAGTTGCTAGGGCAAAGTTTGACTCCACCCTTCACTCACTAAATGTTGACATCATGGCGAGGGCAGCCAGGGTCAGGGCCAACATGGTTGTAAGGTTGGCGAAGCACATCCCAAGGGGTCCTTACCTCCACCAACTTGCCAAGGGCATTGTTCTTGGGAAGGTGGCTATGCTGTCTCAGCGGTCACACCCGTACGGTTTGGAGACAGTAAACCCACAGGACCACTTGCAGTGCCCAGGTTGCTCTAAATGATGTTGCCAGGACTCTCACTGGCATGCTCAGGAAGAGAGCACTTACCCGTCGGGACCTCCTGAAGTCGGCAGGGCTTCCATCCATCAACACCATGGCCGTGCAGTCGGAAGCATGGAGGCGTGGAAGGCATTTTGGAGTAGGGACGGCGAAGAAGGAGGGAGAAAAACCACTTGGCCTCATGCTCTTCGAGACAAAAAATGGAAAGGAGACCAGATCCGACGCAGCCGGAATCGTCCCCAACCTCCTCCTCTGGCAGGCAGATACCTGGTATGTGCTGCAAGAACTGCCTGGAATAAAAGTCCACAGTGCGACAGGCCAGGACGTGGAGAGCTGCCAGGGATGCAGCAATAGCTCTCGCCGAGGGAGTGGCGCTGTAGATACTCCGATCTCAAGGCATGTTTTCCCCAAAAAATCGATGTGGGTTTTTTGTTTAAATTTTATATATTCATGTATATATATACGTTATTAATTAGTTTGTGTTTTATTATTGTTTTGTTTATTTTATTTAAATTATCTATATTATTTTAGACCAGCTATTTCGTGCTGAAATATAACGGATTACACACAATGTTTGTGATTAGTTCAGTATGGAAAAATTGTATTCATTGACTTAGGAATATAAGCTAGTCGCATTGGTCTTATTTTACAAAACAGTTGTTTTGTCAAAAAATTAATACGTTTGATATTGTGATTGGTAAGCTTTATCTTATCCACGCTCAGCAAAAACCGAAGATAAATAGTATAAGAAAATCATCCTTCCTTCTTCATTATTGATACATTCACATACAGAGCCCCGTTCTTGTAAGTTTCATATCTATGAATAAAGTAAAGGCGATCAATTCGTATTTCATAAGTATTTTATTGAATAAGAAACCATTTTGAAGACTCACTTTTGGGTTGCTTCCAAGGCAGTAAATGGTATAGGAAAGGGGGAGGAAACCATAGAGAATATAGAGTACCGAAGTTACGTATGGTAACGCTGAATTCGGGGTGTTTGTACACTCTCCATTGTTGGAGCAATAACAGCGTCAGAAAGAACATAAGTTTACATTTTATTGAAGAAATAAAGTCTCATACCCTCTTTCTGTCGCTATCTTTCTCCCAATAAGGTATAGCTAACAAATACCAAATAATGATATAGACCACCAACAAGTGCTACTTCGGTACTCTCTATGGAAGAAAAACAAACAAATAAATGATGCACATATATGAAGCATTTTACAAGAAAGTTATTCCTTTTTTGACATTGTTATAACATCCCCTATGTTTATACTATACTGAAGTAAATGTTATTCCTACGTATTTAATAATAACAATGTTTGCAACATAATTTTGAGAGAAAAGTGACATCTCCAGATCTCCTCATATGAGGGGGGTTCCCTTAATATTTACTTAGCTTCAAATTACAATCATTATGTCTTCTCTTTTTACATATGTATATTAAAGAAACTGTCTCTCATTCATTTGTGTAGAGTTGCTTTATTTTTTCCTCTCGTTCTCTAAGTATTCTTTTGGGGGTGTTAAAGCAGAGAACATATGTAGAGGCGCAGGACACAGATCATTAAGGGACATTGTCTTAGGGAGTTTTTATGGCTCTTTAGTCTATTGTTAATTGTAAAATGGTATTGTGCATTAATGGAAGAAGGAATGGGTATTGAGAAAACTTAATATATGAGATTGTAAGGAACGTATTCGATATTTATAGCAAGTGTCTTGGAATCATGAATAGTATATGAGATGCTCTATGAGTAATAAAAGTATACAAAGCTTATTCTTCTATGGTTTAAAAAATAAAAGTCAGGAATTAAATTATCTTAGCTCACATTTTAAGTTTTAAATTACTTCAATAAAAATATTATCCATTCAATCTGAGTATATTTTATAACTACAAGTCTGTATCCTTTTTGTGTATGTATAAATAATTAAATCTAAGAAAAACTAATATGATTTGATCGCCATTGCACATTTGATGGTAAAAGTATTTTTTATTGTTTATTGAATCGTCAAGAAAAATAACTTGTTATCTAATTTTTACATTGTAGACTTATAATGTTCTTTCATCGACGATATGAACTCAAGTATGTTTTGGTAGAGTCATCAGTTCTGCATTTGTGGACGTGGAGTCATTAATTAAAATATCATATGTTATAAAAATATTGTCTTATATTGTAATTGCTTTAATTGTTCATATTAATGTTATTTGATCCTAATGTAAGATGGCAAACTGAGTTGATTCATTGTCACTGTAATAAGTTTTATTATCTCTTAAAATTGATGATGTATGCTATCACCCTAAAATATATTAGGCATTTTTTTGTCTATATGGTTCGATAGAATTGCATCCGATATAGAGGAAGATTTTCTGGTGTTCACAAGAAATGCCAAATGTTACGTTGTCATAACCAAAGTCCAAAACATATTATACAAAATGCGAACAGTTAAAAACGAAGATCTTTCTTTTATCATTACAATTGCTTCTTTATATTCAATTTTATTATTAAATATATGAATTTTTATTGAAATGCCTTTATTAATATGATTGTTTTCAAATTATTTGAATATTTTCTTATATTTGTTTCCTTTAAATAATTGCTATTTATTGATCATTTATTCACTAGGTATCTGTACAAATCTTTTTGTATATCTTTGGTTTAATTCGTCGAAATATATGCCGCCTGGGCCAAGAAAAAAAATCAACTAAAATATACTCTGATAAACCCATCGTTTTAGGATTTATGAATGGTTATAAATGTGATCATGAATGATGATCCTGGTTCCCAGCTAAGATGCCACACCGAGTCGATTCATTACTATTTTGAAGCGGATTATTATTATTATTATTGTTGTTAATACTTAAAATATGATGGTGGCTTTGAAATTCGAGACTGACCTCCTTTTTGGAATGAATAAATCCCCATTGACTTCTTTGGTTTCTTTTTCTCTCACGCAACAGCATGATACAGCCAGGAGAAAATGATCCTCAGGCAAGGAGAAAAAAGCAACAGGAGCTGCTTGTATTCCTAACGCCTTTTTTGTTGTTGTTGTGAATGAATAGACTTTTCTCCCCTTCTTTGTATATTGTGTTCAAAGAAAGGGAAGAGATCTACTACGTACATGGCGACTGTGCTTGGTTCTAGGGGGTCGACCAACTTAGGAAATTCGCCACGCTAATGCCATTAGAGTCCATGCTGTAAGCTTGTGAAACTGATATGCCATAATGTTGAGAGGAAAGGCGATAAATAATAATAATAATATAGAGTATATATAAACATTCCCAAAAACAAAGAGTACGAAAATATTTACGTTGTTAATCACTTTTATTATAGCAAATATACTTTGACATAAAAAGGACGCATCAAGTTTTTTAATTATTACTAGTTCTAAAAAGTTCCGAATAAATTGCATAAAAAGAAACACTAACAAAATCATAGTTTATTTTTACTGAGGGGTATAACAACGATCCATACCAGAAACCGTAACGGTCCTCAAACTTTTCATTTCGAAGCACATGCTTCCACTTCGGAACATACTCTGACAACAGGGGTTTCATGCCATGTAGTGCCAAAGAATTATGTTGATCTTGGAGAACTTTTAAAAATAATTTGAAAATATATTACAATTTGCGTCTCTTCCAGAGCAACCTATTCCTCCCTTCTTCTCGTAAATAGAATTGCAGCCAATAACTTCGCCTTATCCTTGAATTATTTGGTGTTCTTAACACTCTCTCACTAAGAAGCCATGAGAATCAATAAAATTTTATTTTTAGGACAGACAGAGAAACACACCATTTTTTCTTGTTATATATGTTTCCGGAACATATAGTAATGTCGTAATGATTTACAATTGATGCATTGTTAAAAGTGCTAGATAAGTAATGTCAAAAAAATGCTTTGCTTGTAAAGATTTCTTAGATTATAAGGATACAAATCAGCGGCCCTATTCAATCATTGCAAAATATTGTTAAAAAAGTAAGGAGAGAAAAATATTAGGATAACTAGCATCTGAGGATCACCATAGTCTTTGTACAAACATTATTAGAGATCATGATGATGAAAATAAACATTATTATTATTTATATATATATATAATATGTATTATATATATAGGTATATATGTATATATATAGATATATATACCTATATATTTATATATATATCTATATATTAATTCACCAATCTCTGTCCGTCTGTATGTCCGCACGCTATCTCCTCCCACATTTATGGTCAGATTTGAACTTTGAAGGTACCTATGGAATCCTTGGGTCAAGGCGGACCTAATAAAACTTTTACAAAGTGATGGGACCAGAAATGAAAAAAAATGTCATTGGATACACCTTTTCTGATTTTACTACCTACCTAGCATTTTATCTCCGTTTGTGTGTTTGATCAATTTTTTGACCCCCTTCCCCATACCCGAAGGGCGAACATATGGGCGCCGTAGGCGGCCAAATATGCGAGTATATATATATAATATTTTTTTTTTAGCCAGTCAACAATGAAGTTAGAAAATAAATTTGATGTCAAATAATTAGTTAAAAAATATTTTGGTCAAGAGTATATGTTTCTTAATAATAAAAATGTATAGAAGATTATTTATTAATATTTTGTGAGATTGCTGGTTTCAACTATTTATGAAAATAATTAATAAAACATCTTGTCATTTCTAATAAAATCCATTAATTTACAATGGCATGCTGACTATTAGGGGCCCTGAATTAAATCAGTTGCCATTAATAATGATACCGAATGCTATTTTAATGCTAATATTTTCATAAATATCATGCAACTCAATCCAGCCAAATATGAAAAATTACTCTCTTGAAGACAAAGTTTATCTAAATCATCGTTTTCATATCCCACCTCTTGTTTTGCGTTGTTCCTAATTGAGGCTTTGATAGTATTAGATAGAATAATTATAAACTACTTACATTAGTGATGAAATTCCACCTTTTATTTATCAATTATGCTGTATATGTATAGCTTAAGTGCACTTTATGTTATAGCAGTTGAATAAAAAATACTTCTTCAATTTGTTTATAATAAAACTAAATTTACTAAAAAAATATTATTCTCACAATTTTTAATTTGTAAAATATAACTTTTTCAATATTTAACGCATAATTAGTATATTATAGAAAATTAAAGCCTTTTGACTTCCGTATGCTGACTTGTCAATAATCTGTGAGCCTTATGAATTAGGTTACGGGGGCAGAAATATAAATAATGGATTATTATTATTTTTCGATAAAGAGTTATATCATCATAATCGCTGAGTGTTTGTCTTTTGCCCTCATTGAAGATCCGAAATCCCTTCATGGGGGTCTGAAGGGACGGAATAGACGTAGGGGCATTAACCCAAATATGACTTGTTGGAATGCTGGCTCGTTTGTAGAAAAAGGGGCATCTACAAAAAAAAAGATAAAAATGCCCTGATTAAAAGAAAGATATGTAATGTAAAAAAATAAAGACTACGATGGAAGTATTCAAAATACAGAATTAATAATAGTGTTGAGAGGAAAAGAAAGATATTTTAACTATTTAATGGTTACCTTCTATTTAAAAAAAATTCATTGATATTACTATCCATAATTTTTTATTTGGTTTTATTATGTGGTAAAAAACAATTTGTATATAGAACTTTATATACTCAGAAAAATTACTTATAAGAAATAAAAATAAAATTCTATTTAAAATTAGTTTCCTTATACAAAAGATATACATCAATATTAAAACCAGACACAAAATATGACATTGACTGTTAACAAGAGCAGGCCACAAATGGTTTAGTTCTAAATACAGTGTATATATCGTCACTTTCACTGAAGGAAAAACGAAACTATCTGAGGATTGATGTTGTAGATCAAATAACTAGATTTTACACCATAAAAGTCTTTTCAAGGAGATGGCCTTAACATGTCTTCAATTTTCAATTGGTTTTGTCTAGTGCAGCTACAGGATAGCAAATAACACGTCTTGCATTTTTGTTAAAACTGATAAATTAACTTCAGCTCAATGAAGACATGGTTGTATATAGCAGCAATGATGATGATTCCTTGAATGATGAGGATGGAGTGGAAACAACAAAAACAAGGCAGTTGTGCAAGATTAATTGCACTCAAAAATAGCAAAACAAATCATCACTTTGATGCAGACATTGTAAAAAAGTTGCTTGTGACACTTGCAATATTTTGACGAAAATTATATGAAAAAACGAGTTGATAAATTTTTATATAAAAAGATAGAGAATAAATTATGAGCTAAAAACAAAAATTTCCATAACTTTGAGGACAACATGATCAGGTAATGTTCAACTTGTTCAGCTGGCTCGAAATATGTTATGTGAAAAGATACCGAGCTTTTGTAGTGAAGAGTTGTTCGTCAATGGTGATATCTTCATGAGACCTATAGTTAGTGAAACGATTCCATTTATAATACACTAAGGCAAATTGGTCAGTATCGAGTCTATCTGATCTTGTTGAACGGATATATAATCTGATTAATCTCATCCATCCCTTGTTACGTCCCTGCGATAGAGACTGTCGGAAAATGAGGATATACACTCTATATTTGGAAAATTTATTAGAATAGCAGTCTGTTGATCTCTGTGTGCATTCTAATATTTAAATAAGTAAAAGTCGTGAAATTTATGCCTACCAGGAAAAACACCCTTAAAAAAGAATTAAATCAAAAAGTTGGGGCTCAGATTGACCTCCTGACCGTTGTAGTGTTAAAAGTGAAATATAATATAGCAACATCACATTAAACTTTATCATGTATTTTAGTTAGTGAATGTTTTACGTATTGTAAATTCAGTATCCATAATCACCACTCACTACCCAGTTTGTCCGATATTATATGTAATAATAATACCTACATAGTGTATAACAATTCACATGATTTTGCTTGATTAAGTAATCATCAGACTTGAGGCAATACATGTAAATCAAGAAATACGATTTTGTCTATTGGATTCTATTGAATTACATACACGTTGATTTGGAGATGAAATGACATATATGTACAATACATATTAGAAACACGCAGATTTCTTAAGAAAATATAAAAATCAATAATTAACGCCACGATTTATTTGAATTTTTTCATCTCTTTTTAAAATAAAGTTGATGTTCAAGCAATTAAGGACATTATTTAGTTTAGATTACATGAAGAAAAGAAGGGATATGACAGTAAAGTTATGATATATATTCTAGTGTGATAAATCGTTGTTATAATGTTTATAATCCAAGTTCTACACTATTAAATATTTATATAAGAGGAATTCCTTTTTGCCAGATTTATTTTTCATAAAATCATTGTACTTAATTATGAGCAAATTAAAAATCTCCTCTTACAGATGGAGAACCATTTTTTAAGAATATTATTCACTTTATAAGCATAACCGTTTAATCCGGAATAATTCATAATTTAAATAAGTCGTCCAATTCTAGGAACCAATGGGTTTTTCCCCATAGTTAAAAGAAATATACAAGCACAAAGAAAGAGAATGTATATAAAATGAAGCTAATGCGTAAAAAACATAATTAAACATTTTAGTTTAAAGTTTTAACATCAAATATGGCTTTTTAAAGCTATTTTTTAGTAACTCACAGCTGTGTAAAAGTATACATCATATCCAAGCCTTTCTTTCTTTTGGATGAGAAATACGTTAATTACTCTAGTGAATGGTATAAGCCAAGTGTGCGTTGCAGCCACACAAAAACACATATAACTACGTGTAGAAATGCGTGGAATGCGATTGTTTCAAGAGAGTGCATGGCATTCAGAAGGATGGTTGATATAATACTTTGCCATATATAGACTGTAAATGCTTTCAAGATACTTTTGAACTTCAATATTATGAATCTATAATTTATCAAAATGGTCCAACGCAGGAAATAAGGTTACTTGTCTGTTATTCTATGTATAAAAATATGATATTAGGAGCTTCAGCCTAATTCGTTTTTTGTTTATGGATGACTTCCTACTAGAGAGGCACATTTATAAGAATTTAAATGAAAACTGTCAAGGCTCTTTTTTATGTTGTATAAATAAAATTAAGATAATTCCATGTGGGTGCAACTATCAATGTTGAGGGGGGGGGGGGCGGAGATTCGACTCCCGAGGGGAAGGTTAGTTTTGGTGAGCCTCATTGATATGATCCTATGTTATATAGACTAATTTTTACGCTATAATGCTTATTTATAACTAGGGATCGGAAAAATATTTTTTTTAATATCATATTTTTTCAAATATTTTCCTGTTTTTTTGTTGTTTTAAATATTTTCCTGTTTTTTAATACTGCTCTTAAATATTTAGCGATATTTATCTAGCTTTTAAACTAATAAGAATTTTAGTAAAAAAAATATATTGAAAATTTATTTAAAAGTGTATTTATTAAACATGTTATGGTCATTGTGCACGTATTTTATTTTTAATACCAATTTTACATTGGTATAAAAATATTTTATCAACTTTTGTCTCCAGTTTCACGTTGGAGGAAAACCTGACAATATACAGAATTCATCCGTTTTTGTGGAGACTTCAACCTCTCACGTTAGCACTGCGAGCAAAAGTCAGACAGTTGTTATCCAAATATATTATAATGGCGCCAGGAGTTTTGTATTGCGTTGTATTTCTTATTTTATATTAGGATTTGTAACGTTTGCAAAGATTTTGACTGTTGAGGCGAGGAAACATTTATCCAGAAGAGATGTCAGGAAGCAGTTTACAACACAAGTGGCTTCAACAGCTTAGCCTAAGCAACGATGATATCAAGTTTGTCGACATGAAGACTTCTTTTTGCCGCCATTGTGAATCCAGCTTCGAATCTCGGCAGAAAGCTCAAGTGAAACAACATATTGAGTCCGCAAAACACAAGAAGAATATGCAACTCAAGACGAAAAGGAGTAGCTCTCAAGCACAGCTTGAAAACGTTTTTGAGAGAAGCACCAAGAAGTCCAAGTCGTTTGACCTCAACAATAAACTCTGTCAAGCTTTATTGGCTGCGAACATCCCATGGCACAAATTGCAGGTTCCCATGTTTCGTCAATTTCTTGAAGAGCATTGTGCTGTATCTATTCCTGACAAAAGCACTCTGAGAAAGACTTACCTGGACATCTGCTATCAGGATGTGCTCACCAAAATTAAAGTTAATATTCAAGTTCAACCCATCTGGCTCGCCATCGATGAAACTACGGACGTAGAAGGACGATACATTCTAAACGTGGTTGTGGGAAAACTTGCTGGAGATTCATCCAATCTAGCCGAACTGGCGCACTCGATGATATTGACAAGAACCAATGCTGAGACAGTATCTCGTGCCGTAAATGATGTTGTAATGAATATTTTGGAAGTTAAGGCTGAAAACGTCAAACTGATGCTCTCTGATGCTGCTGTTTACATACTGAAATGTGGTGGACAACTGAAAATTTTCTATCCTAATCTTCTTCATGTGACATGTCTCGCCGACGATTTTCATCGAATCGCTGAATGTGTTCGGAAACATTTTCTGAAAGTGAACGAATTGATCTCAGTTACTAAGAAAGTGTTCCTGAAGGCTCCATCACGGATTCTAGCATGGAAAAATTTCAACCCAAATCTTCCACTGCCTCCTGATCCAATACTAACCCGTTGGGGAACATGGGTGAACGCCGCATTGTTCTATGCTGAGAACCTTGACGCAGTGAAGACTGTGATCGAATCACTTAACCCACAGGATTCGGAGGCCATCAAAAGATGTCAATTTATTATTGGCGATGATGAAATGAGGTCAGACCTATCATACATTGCTGCTAATTACACTTCCTTCCACGAGTCATTCAAGATCTTGAGAGACAAGGATCGAGCCTATATATCCCTATATATAACCAATCGGATGTAATTATATAGAAACAAATAGGCAAAGATTATATAGTTAACTTATTTGTTTCAAGTTATATGGTAACAATTGAATGCATGTCCAATATATGAATACAGTGAATCAGTATCTTTCATTGATAAAATAAAAGTCCGAAATAAACGGATCATATATAGTTACGCTACAGCGAGGCTTTAGATATCAAATGGAGCTCCCAGATATTGGTCACTTGCCATTGTTGTGTTAAATACGTTTTGTCTGCACCAAAGTCTTTCTTTTGTCATTGAGAAACATAAAACATTTAATAGAAACTATTTTATAGTTATGCCACAAAGTTAAAAATTTAATGTAGAAACAATTTCCTATTAAAACACCAAAAAAAGTCTTGAAACATTTAAATTTAAAAAATAATAAATTGGAATAAAAGTCCTATCATAAACAAAAACAAAATCAGTGGATAAAACGATACGGCCAAACGTATTATTTAACCTTTTCATATCCTTTATTTTTATTTTTGGTAAATATTTCTATGACGTAGATTTTTGTAAAATCAAAATATTTTCATTCAAGTTTGTAGTTGCTGTTCCGTTGATAGCGGTACGAACTTCGTACGCATAATTATAATATCTGCATTGGGGACTGAGGATCTGTAAGCGAATAATACAATACCTGGCACATTTTGAATATACTTAGTCCATCTAAAATTAGGTCAGGATTTGCATGAGTTGAATATTACAAAGAAAAGTTTGTTTTTTCATAAATAATATGAAAATGTAACCGTAGGCAATTGAGTCATATCAGAACAGATGCAGCAAATATTTCAAACAAATCATGTTGAATATCATTCCCTTCAGATTGATTAATTTTTATTTGCCCCCAGTCACCATATCCACCTCGCAAAACAACCCAAATCTTAGTGAACTATGAGAAAACCCCAACAACATATTGCTAAGAGTTTTCGTCTCTTTAGGCCAAATACAAGATACAGCCCGTCATAATAACTCAATCTACCCTAATATAGTATTTGACCATCTTCAAAAAATCGTAAATGCTGTTAGACCCATGGACAATATATGTACGTATTGAGGGGCTTCATCCTCTAATCATGTTGTCAAACTGAAAGAAAATCATTAATATTGTTATTGTGATTGAAAAAGAAGAAAAAATATATATAAATGTCTATTTAGATGGCTTGGATTCACCAAGATAGGTAACTTAACGTCTTTATTTGGAAAATAAAGAGAATGGATAGATAAGAATGGAAGATAGGGCAGCCAAAGAAGAGGACCCCAAAAGCAAGAAGACCCACTACGGCAATGAATCCAATATAACGACCAACAAATTGAAAATATATAGAAGACAAGGAATACAGGAAATGGTGGAAGATTAATTTACAAATTTGGATTCTATTTGAGATTAAAAGAAAAATGCATATAGAGATAATTTGTTCTTTAAAATAAGATATGAATAGTATCTTTGTTTTTGTTTTTAAAGTACAGCTAGGTGACTTATGACTTGCCTCAATAAGAATGAAAGATTGCTTATGATGGGGAATAAGATGACACAGATGTTGCCTAAAATGTATTTTATATTATAAATTGTCTTAATTACCCTTTTTATTAATTATACAGATGGTTAATCGTTGTTTAATGAGTTAATAAATAAATGGTGGCTCTTTTTATGTGCCTATATATTTATGCACATTTGAATACTATATAATACAAGAGCTCACTTTTCTGATGGCTGGTGGGTTAATGTAAAAGCTTAAATCAACTAATATATTTACGGTATTATTTCATGTTAAAGTGAATGGTTCTTTTTAATTATGGGTAATACACATTGGGACTACGAAAGGGTATATCTAAGTCCACATTTGTGGCATCTAAAAAATGATATGACTACTGTAGACTAACCACCCTCTACGAATATGAAGCTGTTTAGAAAACATTCAATCAAAAAATATATATGAAGTAAAATACAATATTCTTTTTATGAATTTTATCTATCTGAAAATCCTCGTCTTGTTTAACTGCTATTTTTGATAAATAAAATGTTTTAATAAGAACACTAATTTGAAGTTTTGAACAATTGTCATTTTTTCTTCAGTTTGTCATTTTCCAGTCATGTTGCAATAACCTCAAAAAGACTCAAAAGAATAAATATCAAGACATTTCAAACATATAAATAAAGTAATTCTTTGCATTTGTATTATTAATTCTCCTTTGCTCAAATATGAAAAATTGAATTATTGGTCTTAATATGACTTCATTTGAATTATTTTTATAAATATAAGAAATTCGTAGTTTTCGAAAAGTTTTGCTTGAATTCATATAAGAAGTTTATCTACTAAAATGTGTATTTTTATTATACATAATACTACTCATCCAATAGAAGCTCCCAACAACCTTAAATTTTATTCATATATGACGTAAGTATAAAATTAATATTTGATTAATTTATTATTGTAATTCTATTTTGTTTTGTACACAACATCGTTTTCGACAATGTAAAAATATTTTAGATTCTGTTCGAATAGTTAGATCTAATTATTTCACTAAAGTTAAGAGATTATTTCCTTTGTAATAGTTTAATTTAAATAACATAGCATTTTATAATTTAAAGCTTGAGTTTTTCAAAATATGAATAAATAAAATATATATTTGTAAAAAAATTGTAAAAAAAGTTGACTGGGGACCGAAAGGGATCCATGTTGATAACTGGAGAGTATTTTTCTGTTCAATTCCAAATCGAACTTCTGCATGGAAAAATTTTAATTTACAAAAGAGGATTGATTTATACAATACTCAGATTTTCCATAGTGTATTGTATAGAACAACAGATTCTCCCCTGAAAGCAGAAAAGGTCATTGAAGAGGAGTATTTATGGCTCTCTGCTCTTTTTCATAATAGATATCTTCCTGCTCTTAAGAGACCAAACTATCTAATGGGTGGAGGTTAAACCCTTTTATCCTTTATTATTCCTAAGATTCATATAAAAGTTTTTATCGACTTAACCAAAAATCCAGAAACGGAATGGAGAAGAGGTATGACCTATAGCAATCTTTATTTAAGGCTTTTGTTTGGTACCATTTAACAAATAAGACAACAGAATCTTTATCAAAAGTATGGGCAAGCAGCCCAGCGTATACTTTGGAAGTTTTTCCGGCATATAGTGGAGAAAGTATAATGGACATAATTCATCAAAATGCAAGCAACCCATTCTTCTTTAGAAATTTGGGCACCCCACCTTTTCTAGAGGATTTAGCACTAGCTCATGGCGCTTATGATTTTAGTTCTATAATGCACTACGATTTCTGTGAGGATGGGAGATTTAAATACCCTCTTCAAAGAGCTGCTAAAATGGATAAGTTACCGTGTCTTTGGTATCTCAAGATTAAGCCTCCTAATCTCAAGAAGGAGGTCAATAAATTAGTAAACTTTTACATGGATTTACTGGGGTTTCCCGATGATTGGTGGAAAAGAATCATGCGTTTCACGTCCAATTACAGATTTCCTCTAATTGTATAATTTTTAGAAATCATTGCAAGGACTGTGGCAAATTATATGTCCACACGTTGCATGCTTTTGCTGATTGCCTTGGGTGTCAATTTTAAAGTCCTTTTTACTTCTTCATGTTAAGGATTGGACAAGTGTCCCAATAACATTTTGAAAGCCATTGTTTTGTTTGGCTTTCCTAATCAAGGAAAAAAACAATCAGATACTTTTAAAGCGATTATAAATACAGTCATAAATGCAAAAGCACTTATTGCAAAAAGGTTAACTGCAAACAAATACATCAGATCCGAGGAACTTAGAGCCATAATGTTCTCAGCGGCGGCAAGATATGGAGCTCTTTCCCTAAGGATACCGTCTCTTCTGGACAACTCCTGGACCGTCGTCGCGAATTAAATTAAGTACTTCCCATCAAAATCAAAGCATCTTTAAAAATAATGAAAAAAATATTGAAATTTTATTAAGCCTTATTACTTGTGTTATTGTTGGGCATTCAGTTTTTTATTCGATGTTAGAAATGTAAAATTGTATTAATCTTTTATGAAGTTTAATTTTAGATTACAATGTCTATTTATGTATTTTATACACAATAACTTCATGCTAATAAAGATTTGATGGGAAAAAAATAATAATTCAACAATAAATTAATCAGTGAAATTAAATAAAGTATCATTCACATCTGCTTTAAGTTGCCATAGAAGTTATACGTGTATCGAAATGATATACTAGACATGTCATTTTGTGTATCCTACAACATAATTTAATTAAGACATATTATTATAAGCCCACACCGGAAATGAACGAAAGGGGGTTAGAAAAATGAATATTAAAACACATCATGGTGAATCTTAATTTCTCATGTAAGAGATTATCTAAAGAACCTACTGCGTCTTTGTTTGTTTGTCTTTAAATCTGAGTCATTAAGTCATTTGACTTTGTCTATATGCAGGAGGAATCTCAACATGAGTATCAAATGAGGTATATTTTTTAAAGTGAGTTGTAATACACACAATCATGCTTTGTAAATATGTACAACATTACTTTTGTTTACATAGACAAAAGCAAACAGTGAGATCTGTAGGCGGTCGTTTATTCATTCAAAAAAGAAGAAAAGGAATTTATTTAAACTCCGTGAGGATGCAGAGTATAAAAATTCTTTTAAATACCAATTTTTGACACCACCAAGTGTGTGGTTTTTGTTGGAAAAAAGGATTGGAATTTCAGGTAGTGTTTGTGTGATGGTATGCCGAGTAAACTATGTCTTATTTAAACCTGAAATCAATATGGAAAGATACCTCTGAGGCATGCTTTGATTAAGCATATTTGTGCTTGTAAAATATTCAGTTACTTAGGTCGTTTTATTCTAAGATCCTTATATAAAGAGGGAAATAAATTATGCCCATGTAAGCTATATATGTCACACCTCAAATATAAATGTTTATATATTTTAAAAACATCTTATTATCTTATATCAATGACGTACATAAAATAAGATTGGATAAAAAAAGTAATAAAATAGATTGCAGTAAAAATACATCCAGTCTATTGACAAAATTATATTTGTAATAACCAATGATTATATAGGAATATTTCGACATAAACTATTTTAAAACATTTTTGTTTGTATAATATAATAACCAAGAAAGAAAAATGTAGTAGGCATGGTATAGCCATGTCATACTCTGTCACTGTCGTAATGGGTCTTCATTTGTTGCTTTAAGGGTTTTCAGTACCGGTCGGTATTATTTTGTAGTAGAATGTTTACTTTGATATATTGATTATTTTATTCATAAGGACAAATTGTTTGACTGATCATTCAAATGCATTAACGGTGCAGTAAAGTCTAAATATATCATATTAAAAAAATAATTGTAGGACATTGCTGTAATTTTAAGTTGGAGGGGGCAAACACATTTTTGCACGTACTCTCCCAAAAAAATTGATCCTTTGATATGAGAATATACAATTACCACTTGGTAACTGCTGTTAGTGTTACCTGGATAGAAAGAGAAAGAAAAAAAGGAGGGAGAGAAGTGAGGCAAAATACTCTCTCCCTTCTTTTTTTCTTTATCTTTCTATCCAGCTAACAGTAACAGCAGTTACCAAGTGGTAATTGTATATTCTCATATCAAAAGATCAATTTTTTGGGGAGAGTACGTGTAAATATGTATTTGCTTATATCTCTTAAAGTATTGCGATTTTTAGAACACCAAACATATCAAATGAAAGCTTGGTACACCAGCTTTAATATTTTGGTATACTAAATCATGTCGATTTAATAAGTAGAGAGTTATATGTACATTAAAAAACATATCTCGCGTACAAAATGACGCATATAATGGATTATAAATGCGTCAGAGACAAAGTAAAATTTTGAGAGGATACCTTGACGCAAATCTAAGAAACACATTATTATTATTTTTTCATAATCGATTTCTTATAGGTCAATACAGGCTCTGAATCATATGATGTAAACTCAGATTGTACTGAATTCTGAATTGATAGAATGCAACCAAGGTCATTTTTGGATTTATCATTTAAAGGTGTACTAAACTTAAAAATACTATTTTACTCTGAAGCGAACAAGTCATCTTCTACAGGCGAGTGAAGTTAATTGATACAAAAAAGCTATGAAATATGCTAACATTACACACTCCATTTTTTTCTTTGTTTTTACTGAAAACTTTGTTTTATTAAAAAACATCAAACATACGTCTGGTAGTAAATTAGATTTCCTTTAAATTAATAATTATTATTGAAGTCTGTAACGTCCACCATTTTGAAGAAATTTGCGGAAAACTATATTTTTACTAAATTTTAAAACTTTGACCTCGTTGCGCGACCTCGTAATGTTGACCGATTTTGTTCAAACTTTGTATGTCGTCTTCTTTTATCACCAAGAAACAGAAAATCCACAATGTTGCTAACATTTCAAACATTTGAAAAATAAGAACAGCCCTAATATATATATACATATATATGTACTGATTTAATTCAGGGCCCCTAATAGTCAGTATGCCATTGTAAATTAATGGATTTTATTAGAAATGACAAGATGTTTTATTAATTATTTTCATATATAAATGAAACCAGCAATCACACAAAATATTAATAAATAAACTAATTATTTGACATCAAATTTATTTTCTAACTTCATTGTTGACTGGCTAAAAGAATATATATATATATATATATATATATATATATATACACATATACACTTTATATTTGTCCAGATTTGAGATTTATTAAAATATCCAAACAGTTCTTCGATTGAGTATAAATTAAATCTTATTAAAAACTTTTATGGTAATAATTTTTTAAAGGATTTTAGTAAATCCTGGCACCGTATTTTACTGTAACTCATACAAGATGTTTGAATAATAATGATAATAAAGCAAGGGTTCAAAGGCCTTAGCACCATATATTTACAATACCAATCTGATACCTCTCCTCAACGGTTGCAAGAAGTGTGCTTCGTCCCCACATTCCATCCATCTGATGAAGCATTATTTTATTTTGTCTGGCGTAAACAACTTACTTCACTAATTAAGACCTCCTTGTTATTTTTTCTTCTTCATTAAATTATGTTTTACGAGATGGGAGGGAGGGAGGGAGGAAAGAGGCAGTTGAAGGGGGCAGCATTAAATATTTCAAAAATGTCGATGAGATCCTTGAGCTTCCTTGACTCTTCATTTGAAAGAGAAGAAAAAATAACGCTCAATATTGAGAGGAATCTTCATTATAAAGTAATTTGCTGGGTCATATAAGAGGCAGTTATATAATTAAATATCTTTCTTCAAAGAAAAAGAAGAAAAAATATATTACGACCAATATTATTTATTTACTGGATACCATGTTAAAGTCAAGGATTTGCTTTTTGCAGCCGTAATATGTGTAATCGATTTAACTTGATCGAATTAAACTAAATCCACACAAAAGAGTATTAGAGGTTAGTTGAACTCTTATATAGTCCACACCTCACCGAAAATTACTCTGATATTATTTGAAGACAATGATTTACCATTGAAAGATATTAAAACATAATATTTATTCATTATAAATAAATACGTCGAATTGGTTATGCTTGATTAAATGCAAATAAAAAGAAAACGAAAAAAGTTTTAGAAGATTGTTTTTTCAGCTTCTATGTAGATAGTTCTTGTCTCATCAGAGCTAAATACGGTAAGTCTACTATTTGAAAGTCTACTTATGAGTTGTTATTTGTATTGTAATCAAGTAAATTAAATGTGGACAAATAATCAAAACTAAAAGATAATTTTACTCCCACGTTGTGTAAAATTCAGAAATGGCAGTTCAAAAATGTTCTGTATTTTACATAGTGAGACTACTTGATGTTTCCTCATTGATACTACATGGTCAACAAAGAGAATCACTGACCATTGTGGTAGAGATGTCGTTTCAAGCATATATGAGCACTCCACATGGCTAGAATGCTTGAGATGTATTCATTTCCTCTCTGTTCTGTGGTTTAATGATACATTACTTTGATTGACAGCAGATCTTGATGGTACATCCGTTGTATTTTTGCCAGATTCGTCAATTTGCAAACCAGACTTTGCACCCCCTTGAGGCAAGGTAATATAAGATTAATTTTCATTTGACTAATTATGGTCTTTCATTAGTTTATTAGTGATAATGTAGAAAATCTTTTTACTTATTGTTTTTTCATGTCTTATATTCAAATAATCTTACGAGTTTATATTCTTACACAATGCCCTTTTCAGTGTGCTATTTTTAGTTAGCAAGTAAGGCACAAATTCCAATATAAAAATGTTGATATTGTTACCTTTTAAAGTACCTTTGATAATTAAAATGCCCAAAAACAATAGCCGTAGACAGACATTCGTTACAAGTTTGTTTTAAGTGTTCGTATGTTGTTGTACAAAAAGGGTGGATCAAACGAAACTATTTGGCACGGTCAATATTTCAATGGAATACGCCATCAGTCCATTGCATTTGACATTGAGGATAGCTTTCCCAAATATATTATTGCAACCATTTTTTAATATATTTCTTATATTGGTTTGTTAAAATGGATTGAATACAATTGATGAAAGTGCTAATAACACCTTTCAGATGCCTTCGAAGATGATAATCAAAATAAAAACATTGTTCACTTTCAAAAAGTGTTTCCATATATTATAGTTTTGTTAATTATTTAGTTAATTTATAATTTATTTATTCATTTCTTCTAACTATTACATTTAATCTATCAAATTTAGTAATAAAACATTCATAGAAGCCAAAAACTGTCAATTAAAATTCATAGGATTTCCTTATGTTTTGCCCAATACGATAGATCATAAAATATTTATTCCACGGTGTATTCCCATCATTTGAAAAAGGGAATCCCATCTTACCCATGCTCCCAAAATAATCCCTTAGACTCTCTACCTCACACGGCGAGAAAACCTACATCCTCAAGAGTCTTAATCCTTCCAGATAATTCCTTTCAAACCATATCTCCTTGTCTTCCTTCAATGTGTCAAGTTTGAATGGTTGAAAGATATTGAAAAATAATATAAATCCGATTAGTTTTTCGTTGCTACTTTTCCTGTGTTCTTCTTTATTGTTATTAACTTTTAGTTCCTTTTCAACTCTCTACAGAGGATGTAAGTAAAACCATTCATAGCCCATCCGTGCATCTTAAACTAAATTGAATCCAGCAATAATAATAAATATGAAGGCCGTTCGTTTGCTTGTTTGTTTCCATGTATCCCAAAAAATTAATGAACAATTTTAAGGGCGCAGAAAGTGGCTTAGTGGAGTTTGAACCTTCCGGAAAAGTCATTCTCGACACGTTTATTATATTCGTCAAAACATTGCAAACTTGGAACCAATTTTCTGTGGATGACTTTTAATATTAAGGTGTGCTTTCGACTCTTGGGTTATTCATGGAAAATTCATTTTTCATAAGTTTATTTTTTGCGGAAAAAACGTTTTCTATGATTTCTTGATCAATGCCCGTTAGACTTAGACAAAATTTTGGGGAGGATATATATATATATTATATATATATATGTGTGTGTGTGTGTTTGTGTTGTTTCATTGCACAGTGTTGGCCCAGATGGTTATATGGTTCATTTCCATGGAAAACAATTGAGGCAAAAAGTTCCTTTTTATTCATTTCCAATTTAACAACATTCTTAAAAGTAAAAGAGCATGCCATATACTCACAATCTCTTATTTTCTCTGCCAAGATATGTTTAAACATCTCTATTCGAAGGTCGAATAATTTCAAAGTGATAATAAAAATGATAATACGGACAGTCACGTGCCAACTGGTTATATGACTATTCATAGGGATCCGTATCTTGAAGCCTATCCATGTGCAATATATTTTTAACTAAGACATATGTGACAACACAGTTATAAAGCCATTATATTTTCTATAAAGAATATTGCATAATATGTTTTGACGTCATAAAAACCCATGGGCAACTGTTTTAAACGATCTTTTGTCACCGGTTACAGGCTGTATTTTCAATAAAGTCGACAAGGAAATGTATTTAATATGATGTTTTAACAAAATTAAATAAATTTGATAGAAATCCTTGGATATATATTTAACATTTGTTGCATAAGTTATGTATCTATTTGGGGTATCGAAATTAATAATCAATACGCAATTAGCGAAACCTATAATTAATAAGTCCAAATAGATTTGGTTAATTAGTATTTATAACGTAAACGATATCATGCTTGTAATAGTAATAATGGAGAAACAATTATTTATTCCCTACTTAAGATTTATATAAACACAAAATAGCAGTAGCGGACTCACTATTAAAAATGTATGTATCGATTATCCGTGACGTCAGAATTAAGAGTCCTATAGCCTAATCATCTGTTTACTAAGAGGGGAGTCATTTTGTCCTTTAATAAAAGCTTAATGTTTCCGGCCTTACTCAAAATAAACATTGCCCTTAGAGAGAAGCAAAAAGTTGCTTACGTCTATATGACGTCAAAGTAAATAACATAAACGACCAAACCATTGAACGCTTTAGCTCAGATGAAGCGTGTTAAGCTCTCATTGATGAGGGAGAAGGTTCGGCTCTCGAAGGGGAAGGCCAATATTGATCAAATTCATTTTGAAAATATTCTATGCTTGATTTACTAAATTTAATTCTATAATGTTAATTCAATTCCACAGGGGTACCAAATAGAACCCACACAGAAATCTATAACAAGAGAAATTTGAATTCTAACACAAATACTTTCAGAAGGAAGTCATTCTAACAAACAAATAAAAACAATTAAAACTTGCTGATTTGTTAACAGGTCACATATATAGGTTAAACAAGTTTCCAGACTTTGGAGGCATACAAAAGTTATAAGGTTTTATGACTGTTCTTTTATAGCTTTCATTGTCTTGTAAGAAGGTATATATATATATATATATATATATATATATAATGTCTACTTTAATAGCGAGTGTCCTTTATTTAAAAAAAGGTGTTTTTGTGCTTATAAGGTTATTCTTCTCTGCAAGAAGCAGTTTTTTGAAGGCAATTGTTCTGTTTTTGTAATCGCTCATAAACCTTGACGTTTAAAACAACATTAAAAACAATGTGAAGGAAATTAAAGAGTAACTATTGTATATAAATATATATGGAGCGGGTATTAATAGTTTCTTTTGGCATTGTTGGAAGTAAGATATAGACCAAGTGGATGAAATTCACCTTTTTATAATACAAAATAAAATCATCTCTTCATTCTTTTGTGTTTTCTTTGTTCGAAAGAAGGGGTTATAAAACATAGAGTTCTCTGACAATATCTTTATATATTTTTTCAGTGTTGTGTGTGTGTGTGTTTATCTTTTCTTTATCGTTAAATTAAGACATGGAAGAAACAGACCCTCATCTTTGAAAGGAGCATCTTACCTGTCTTGTAATCTTCTTCAACATCGTTATTGTTCTCCTTCATAAAAAATAATAATATAACTCCTTTTTCCATCCCTTCGTTAACGTCTCAATTATTTATCATTAGCTCATCTAGGTAGGTAGGTTTATTGGGGGGGGGGGGGGGTTAAACGAGAAGAAGGGAGCTATTCTATTATTTTTTGTTGTTGCGACAACAATTTAACAGATTTATATAGGAAAAATAAATATTTTTTACGATTTGTGAGCCAAAGTGTAAAAATAAGTCTTAACGTAATTGAAGTTATTGTTTCTGTAAATGAGGTAGACTGACATCATAAAAACATACCAAAATGAGGCTACCAGATATATATTTGCGTTGGTGGTCTCTTTGGTTCTATTGTCAAAAAGGAAAATGGTGGGATCCTGAGAGGTTACATTATTTTGCTCACAATGCTTTATTGGCATATTTAGAGGTTTTATGGAAGTCTCTTGGTCGTTATAACTACGAGTTACTTGTAGACTAACTCAGCATTCTATGAAATCGTATATTTGCTGGAGGTCCTGGTTTTTTAAGTTAAATAAAAAACTATTTTTACCTTTAAATAGAAAAACTATATTTTAAGTTATATTCTTTTTATATTTAGAATTGATACTACCAGCATTTTAGTTTTATTGCTAATTGAAGGATACAATCGATTAGTAAATGCTGTTTTTCTGAAGTAGTTGAGGAAATCAAATTGATAAAGGACAATGTTGCAATTGTTATAATGAATGGGTAGGGTTTACTATATCTTATTTACATAGAAAGGCTACTTTTAAATCATTCTGTCTGCAATCCTACTTTTCAATATAAGCGGTCAACCTATGCTAGAAAACAAAAATGCAGGAAAATGATTGAATATATGTAGATGGCGATTCGGTAGAATCATTGTCTTCCCTGGTAAAGATTACGATCCTTATCTCTTCTAGGAGAGATGAAGACCTAAATATGGGCGTTATATTATACGATGTTGCACAAACTATTATTTCAAATAGATTTCTATTCTATATTTTGATGTAAATGATTTCACTTTTGTGTTATAGGAAACAATGTGACGCAATGTTTTATTACTAACATTGTATCTATATCACTAGCCTATATAATATAAATTTCATACTCATCTGAGAAGAAATCGGACATTATAAAAACAGTTTGAATAACATACCATCTCCATATTTTAGTCGGCATCCCTCCTATAAGAGATAACACTCAAATTATCTCTTAGTAGAGACGTTGATTCTCCCAATATATATCACGATTGTAGTATATCCTAGGAGAGGATACGATCGTGATCTCTACAAGGAGAGTCAACGTTTCTACTGGATCTCATCTCTACTGCGACATATACATATATAAATAGATATATACTGCTTCATTAGAATATTATAAGACTTGTTATCATAAAATTATGCTCTATCAACATGAAATACTTTGAATATATTTTGAAGTGGCTACTAATAACTTGGATACACAGATTCTTGCTGTTGTTTTTATTCTGTCATCCTATTTCTGACTACAAATAATACATGAACTAGAAAATGAAAGAAACAAGTAATTGTCTATTAAATATGTCGCTTGAATTTTAAAAGTATTCAACAAAGGGCTCTGTTCAAGTTTTGTTTGGTGCAGTAGTTCCCTAAAGTTTTTTGGTTAATTAATCGTTATGATAAAGAGGAGAACTATAATCATAGTGTATTTAAAAGTTTCTATCATACATTCTCTTTTACTTCATAGTTTAAATATATAATTAATATATCTTTCAGTGGTAAAAAAATTTGTGTATCCTACAAATGTAATTAAAAATATTACTTTTATTCCATACTATAATCAAAATATCATTAATTATTTTATTTGCGCATGCACCTAGTAACCAAGGTTCTTTGTTCCAGAGGGTTTCTAAGAACTTCATAAGACCTTTTAATCAAAGATAATTACTGTAATTTGATATAAATGTTAGTCAAACTCTAAAAATACTATTCTATCCCTGGTCAAAAAAGACTTGCGTGGGTATAAATATATATGTTTAACGTGATGTAACTCCATGTTAAAATATAGGATGTGAAGACCTTGGCTGGTTGAATGAATGCATTGCACTACAGTTTGTAATTAGACATTTTAGTGACAGCGTAGTTACTTTGTAAAGGACCCTATTTTAAATTAAGTTTCAAGTGCCTCACTTATAAATTTATTGTCTATTTGACTGGACTATATATATATTATAAATATATATATATAGGTTTATTTGTTAATGTATAAAAACCTTTAAGATAGTCTAATGGATTAGTGGAAAAGAACAAAACAAAACGTTAGAAGTATTATTCCTCAAATCTATTAGTTTTCGATCAACTTTGAGTAGGTACAAGCTACTTAGGGACTATCTTAACATTATGTATATATAACCCAACTTTATAATCATTTCATATATTATTTCTTATGTAATATCTTACAAAATTATAATCCATAAGAAAACAATTTAAAATACTTAAAGCAGATTACAGCTTTCTAAAACTAAACTTTGTAGTGCAATATATATTTACATATACGCAGCCTAAACGCTATTGTTATATGAAACATAAACTAAAAATAATAAAAATACATATAATCACAGAAAAAAATATATTTCCATCATTTTGGAAGTGCTTTAGCTTATTTCTGACATGTTTTTTAAGATAATAACAGAACAGGGAAAGGTTTAAATGGCAAAAACAACAACAACCCCCAACGATAGCGTCAAATTTGGATCATCTTGAATTGATATGCTTCGGCAGCACAATATTTTTTAAGATTTCGTGTATATCGTTGTCACTAGCATAAGAACAATATGTTCCGTGTATTTGGAATAAATTTTGTTAATCAAAAAGAAAATATATATCTATATATATCAGGAAACGACCAGGACACTTTTTTTGGCCGGGACCCGGGCCGGGACTTAAATTTTTCAATCTGGGCCAAGCCATAACCGGACGAAACTTTACTATATTCGTTCCTTCGTCATTCTGAAAATGACAACATTAAAAAACATCCTTTTTAAGAAATTAAAATAATTTTGACATTTTTTTATAAATATTTTTAAATATTTTAATTATTTTCGAAAAAAGCGTCGTCACTTTCAGAATGACGAACGAAAGAAAATATTTAAGTCCCGGCTCTGTGATTTTTAGACACCGGGCCGGGACGTTCAAAAAACCAGCCGGGACCTGGTCGTTTCCTGATATATATATATATATATATATATATATATATATATATATATATATATATATATATATATATATATATATATATAGATAGATATAGATAGATATAGATAGATAGATAGATAGATAGATAGATAGATAGATAGATAGATAGATAGATAGATAGATAGATATAGATAGATAGATAGATAGATAGATAGATAGATAGATAGATAGATAGATAGATAGATAGATAGATAGATAGATAGATAGATAGATAGATAGATAGATAGATAGATAGATAGATAGATAGATAGATAGATAGATAGATAGATAGATAGATAGATAGATAGATAGATAGATAGATAGATAGATAGATAGATAGATAGATAGATAGATAGATAGATAGATAGATAGATAGATAGATAGATAGATAGATAGATAGATAGATAGATAGATAGATAGATAGAGATAGATAGATAAATAGATATATAAATATATTAAAAAATATATATATAAATATATATGTATATATATATTTATTGTTCGAAGTAGTAAATATTCGTAAAACTACCATTGAGATTATTTTCAATTACAACTTTCTGCTAATTTATCCACTCAAATCGATTGTGTAGCACCATGAGGGCTAGAATCAAGTTTATGTGTTTCAGCTCATCAACTTTAGTCCGGCGTACAAATATGACATTTAGGCAAACAAATATTATGATATAGTTCTCATGGATCCTTACCTACATTAAATGCATCTTTTCTTCCCTCTCATAATAGGTCCTAGCCTCATTGAGCAGGCACACAATAAAATAAAAAAACACCCTATATGATGAATGGTACTTTGGGAAATATTGATTTGATATTGTGTGATAGCTCATTGTCCTTAGATGATGTTATTATTCTTTTCTCAAGGATATGATGAATAGTGGGAAAGTTATTGGGAAGAGTACCCTCGAATAGTACACAAAGGCACAATGGAGTATAGAGGGAGAAACCATTTTCTATTCATACAATAAAATTGGATATCATCTATAATAGTCGATAAATAATAATTTGTTTGGGGAAGAATGGATATTCATCGTATATTTATTTTAACAAGCGTATGGCTCCAATGCAACGACGAGTATTGATTGATTTGGTTTAGGACCAACGAGGAGTGGCGGTTCTGTTCAGTTATAATATCCCTTTACACAATAAAAATATGGTTACAAAGACCGAATTGGTAGCCATGTCGTATAATTGTTTATAATTTATGTTTTGGAAACCGTTTGCACGACAATCTTGGGTTATTTTATTGATACACGCAATTACAGTCATTTCAGAAGTAATTTTGTATTAAATACAATGTAGAAAAAGGATTTGTCACCATAAAAGAACAAATTATTTTACATATTTAAATTTTGCTCATTATAGCAATATTAACAGATGAAATGTTAATGTTTCTAAAATAAATGAGGAGTAGGGCTCAGAATAAAATTTAATACAAATACATTTAACAACTACTGCAGAGACACCTTGCTCACTAAGTCGAGTTGCCAAGTAAGGAAGTTATAGAGGTCTTTTTTAAGGAAAAAAGTAATTATTCCAAGAAGGGAAGACTATCTCTCTTGAAGTTGTGCTCTTCCAACACTATCGACCAATGTTTAAATATCTTTCAGTCATTAATTGAATTTCATAAATATTGATTCCGTTTGAAATTATGCATAAAGATCATGTTCCACATTTTCCATTTAAAATAAATTTTTTTTACACTTACTAAGCCCCACCCCACCCCCCTTCTTAATAAGATATAAACCACCAGTGATCTATTTAAGAGCTATCCTTTTTATTTTCAAACAAATTATATTTACATTATAAAAATGTCTTTAGGAGTTACTTCTTCATTTACAGCTTTGTTATCTATTGATTATTCTGTAGGTAGGAATCCTCTTTTAACCATTCTTAAGGATGACACTAATAACTCAATTCCAATCCTTATTTGCGAAAATGGATATTTACTTAACATTTATCAAATATAATATATATTTTTGTTACTATGTTGACACATTTAAACACTTACAAAATATTGACAACCTTCACAATATGCATTTTATCACTAATTGTTTACTTATTCCTTTAAATAGACGAATTGATGAATCCATTTTAACTTAAATGTAGCATATGCTCATTAATACAACTTGAATAAAACCAAAGGTGTCTAGAAGCCAAAAGTGATACGATAACTTATGAAACGTAATCGAGAAATTTAATAATGGTTGATATTATCACAGAAAAAGAAATATATATATATAAGATCTACAGATGATCGCAAAAATATATTGCAGAGTTTTGTTTCATTATTATAAGTCGGACTCAATAGAAAAAGATCTCCAAGTCAATATGTAAATTTAGACATACAAAATTTCTTTTACTGAATGTGATTCAAATGATTTAGTTGAAAATTTGACTTGAAAATTCTCCCAATTACTTTTTATAATTTACTTATACTCTCTGGATGTGACAGCCATATATATTTTGAGGGAGTAAGAGTTGTTAACTTTAAAATAATCAATTGATTTCTATCTTTTGGCTGCATTAAGGATTTTTCAATGGTATGAATGGAATCTACGTGTCCATTGTAAGCTATAATAATATAAATAAATAACCCAATTAATTAAAGCTAAATACTTTTGTAGAAATAAACAATGACTCACTAATATAGATTTTTATTTATAGAACATGGGGCAATTAAAATAGATAGATATATTGGCATTTATACAATAGAAAAAAGTTGATTTTTTAATCAAATAAGAGTCTGAATGAATGCTGACTTGGTGTAGATGATTTGAGGATTCCTCTGATTATATTCCTCCTCATTCGTCTATCGTCTGGAGAGGAGTAGAAGGCATAGAGAAGAGGCTCCAAGGAGATATATACTCTCAAGAACGCCCTGCCTTCTCGCTCCTGAGGACCCAGGTATTTCATTCTCTTCCACGGATGGAAGGGAGGAGGATTCGGGAGAGGATGATGTTTCCTCTTTTAGCTCCACCTCCACCTTTTCCGTGCAGAGTTCCTCCATGTTCCGCTTGATAGTGGGCAGTCATAGGCCTCTGAGCCATCGCAGAAGCATGTTTCCAGCTTCGAGGCCGCCTGTTGTCGCTTGAGGATGGAAATGGAGTTTTTGCAGCGTGGGGAGCAGGACCTGCCCTTGAACATGAGGTGCAGAAGATGTGGTAGTAGTCCAGGGCGGCTGCACAAGAGGGATCCGCTGAGCAAATCCAGGTCGCTGCGGAACAGGATACAATGGTGTCCATGCGTGTGGCGTAGTTAACTTCATCCTCGCAGATAGAGAGAGACTCCTTGGTTCGGAGACAGGCCTCATCCCCTGAACAATTACACTGAAAAATATTAAAATATAAAATTAAATATTTGCCTATGACCTTCGCTTTTCTCCCTACTTAAAACCAGAAAGATAACCCTAAGCCTTCTATTATTAAACGATTATTTTTTACACATATATAGTATATATTTTGCTATATCATATATTATTTTCAAGTAATAACTGATAGCACGGAGGATCTGTTATTGCAAGAGCATTTACAATTTATGACTCCTTCAATATTTTTTATTACTGAAGAAGTAAAATAATTGAAACATATTTAATATGTAATATTACCAGAGCATATTTTATTGCCTTAACATGCTGTATTTCCATACAATATAATTTCCGTAGAATAATTAAATATAATTTGCTAAGTTAAGTTTAGCTCTCATGATATAAATGAGTGTTTGATTGGTGTCTCTTAAATACGCTAAAATTCTGCCATTATAGACAAATTAGACTAAAAGACATATAATTATAACCTCAGAGATCGTATTTTAAATTTGTAATTGTCGCAAGGAATGACTTGCGCTTAAATAAGTGATTCCATGTCAAAAACAATTCTTAAGTTCCTAGAGTCTACTTATACTCAAGCATAAAGTAAGCCAAGAGAACATTAGAGGAGGATGTGTAACTTGGTGGCTCTTAGAGTAAGAAGGCAATACCATTCCTTACCTTCCCCCTTATTTGAGACAATCAATAAAGTAATAAAAGACCTTTTCTTTTTTAAAGATAAAAAGGGGTGGACACCTTTCAATTTGATAAGTAAATCTATCTTTGGTGTATTTATTTTTCTATTGAAAAAAAATCAAGATAAAAAATAACACATTATAAATAATAGAAGGAAGTAAGGCTTTTACACTAGGTTTCTTAAACGTCTTTAAGAGCATATGACAAAGTAAAAGAAGATGAGACCCCTTACGGAAAAATCATCAAAGACACTTTTTCTTATAATAGCTATAAATGAAGAAAAATGAGCAACGCTTATTCGTATTATTATTATTATCGTTATAACAACCATAACTCTAGGCAAATCAAGAGCCTATTGAATTTCAAGACACATCCAGATACAATCTCCTTCTTTTCTTCTTCGTTTTTTACATGCATATGGAAACGAATAGAGATCCCACCTCGAGATATGAAGAAGCCCTAGAGATGGCTTATAAATTATATACTCGCTTATACATATATATCGTGTGTGTATATACAATCATAGCTTAAGTCAAACGGTGAAAGAGGGAGAAAATTAGTTTTCCTTTACTTATACAATCACGATTAGGATTGAATAACACAGAGCACACATCATTTTTCTTTATCAAATTAAGGGTGTTTGGAAGGAAGGGAAGAGGAAACAATGGATATGCACATGGATTGGAACCTGTTGTTCTGAAGGAAATACACATATATTGATAAAAAGATTGGGACCATAGGGAATGGTTATTTAAGAAACACAATTCTAATTTTTGGTGCACGAAATAAATAATTTAATTAGGGGCAATTTCATCAAGTACAAGTAATTCAATTACAATATATTTTATATGTAATGGGTTTCCATGAAATTTGCTCATAAATATTCTACAAATTCGTAATATTATAATTATTCAATATTGCATTTGAACATTTTCTGTAGGATTTTATTTTATTTCTTATGTTTGGTCATTTTTGCAATAGCCATTTTTTCCTCTAACAATTGTCCTTTTTCCGTATACTATTGTTTGCAACAATTTTCAAAGACTTCATTTGCTTAGAGGAGTTAAAAAGATACAATAGTTAAATATTTTGCTTCAATATTAAGCCCGAAGCCAAAGTTAAACAACGGTATTATTACATATTTACCATAAGACCAACAAATCTAAAAATAAAGTTAAAATATAGTAATTTATCTTTTTAATAGTTATTATTATTATCTTGTGATGTTGCCGGATTATTAGATAAATATATTTTCAGGCTCCAGAGCGCGCCGTCACAGCTAAAACTTTATTAAGTCGTGGGTATATATTTATATATATATATATATATATATATATATCTAATTTCGAATCGGAAATATAAAAAATAATATATATATATATATATATAAAAATCTCAGGCGTCATTTGGAGATTCTGAATGCAACCAAAGGTTCAGAGAAAAGAAAAAAGGATGTGAGGAATAAGATCAGATGAAGGACTTCTTTGAGGTTTCGAGGGGACTAAAACATACGTTTAAGGGTGACCTTCTCTTATTTTCCGTTTAAAAGGCATTGAAATAAAGGAGGTCATGAGCAGGATAGGGTCATAAAACAACAACGGCTTCACCCTAAAAAAAACTCCCTGTCAAAAGATATATATATATATATATACCAATAATCATAGTTTGAACTTATCTTTTCTTTTCTTCTTCTTTAACTTTTCTTATCTTATGAAGCTAAGCATTGGGTCCATGCAAATTTGTGTGTTGGGTATAATTTGGGGCTCTTTATTTTTATATTCATCCGGATCGACATGTGTGGTCCTTTGAATAGATAAAAAGAGACCACTTTGGCTTATAGAAGAAATATATATATATATATATATATGAGTAACCATTGTTTCTTCGTTTTATGGAATCGTTTATAATGGACTTAATGAAGAATATGAAGAATAGAAAACTCTTTTTTGGGGCCATTGAAAATATAAAATATTGTTATAAAATAACTTTTTTTTGCTAAGAGACTCTTTGTTAAGATAAAATGAGAGCTAAAAAAGTATATATATGCAGAATATCAAGAATGAGGGATAATTATTTTTGGATCTTTAATACCATTCGACAGAGATAAAAATTACTAATTGTGGGCGTTCTTAGCTATTTTAGAATAGTTGAAATGCATGGTACAACTTAATGGAATAGGAAAACCTCTTATGGACTATAAAAAAATATTTTATATATATTTAAGACAACTGCATTAACAAGAAATAGGAGTAAATATTATTGAATTCCAATTATTTTACACATATCTTTAAGTCAAAATGGGTTGAGAAACTCAATAATAGGAAAACGTCTTTTAATAATAATAAAAAATAAGTTTCTTTTGTAATTGATCAATACAAGTACCCAATGGCTTATTGTAAAACTACTCAAAATAAAGGTAAAATGTTTTTTAAGAATAGATGATAATTTTTTTATTACTATAACTATAATTTTCGAATAAACACAGTCCTTATAGAACAGTGTCTGCAGTTACTTACATCTATGTAATTTTGAAAGAAAAAATACGTCACTTGATGCTCTGATAAGACATATACTTTAATAGGCTTCAAGTATAAATAATTAATCATTAGGCTATTAGTGTATGTAGTAAATTTTTATGTTGTAGTTTAGTTTTGTGATGCTATTTTATTAGAGTTCCTTAACGACTTTTATGAGTTTTATTACATATTTTAAAGCCTTATTACTTATTCATATGTACTTTATACCATGTAGTTTACTACATTTGGGAGAAGTTTCATGAAGGAAAAATAATATTATAGTAAAAAAATAAATATTATTTATAAAAACAAGTAACGTAAGCGTTACGATCACGCTCATAAAAACTTATATACCTATTAATATTTAAAATACACATTATCACTATCTAAAAGTATATTAAATATGCCTTCTAAAACGATTTTATTTTCTTAATTTGCACGTTACTTATGGTCAGGTTGGTTTAATGACTATCTTACGAGTAGGAAAAATCCCCCTCACTCACCACAAAAGAAATTAAATGAACAAAAAGAAAATCTTCATCAAAATAAACAACCCCCTCACAAATTTTTTTGAGTGCTCTTCGTTTTCAAAAGAATGATAAATGAGGTTCTCTATAATCAAGATAATGTCTCAATTATCCTCAGAACCCCTCTCTTCAAAAAGAGTTTTTAAGGAATATTATACCCCCCCCCCCCCCCCAAATTCTTGTTGTTGACCTTTGGGTTTGATTTGACTGACTGAGATTTCTTAGGGAGGGACGCCACTCTCTCTCTCTCTCTTGTAGATAATTATATGTTTTTGCTAGAATTCTAAGAAATCAAATAATAACTATATTTATTATTGAAGACGCTAAGACACAAATATAATTTGAAGGTAAAAAGTTCATTAAGGCTTAATATTCTTACTAATTATTATTTTTATGACGGCTAGAGTCCCAATTTGCAAAGCCTAAAGGACACTCAAATCACGGAGGAATTGAATTGCTATAAGTATTTTTGAATAGTACACAATATTTTCTCTTGATTTATAGTTGAAAATCATTAAAAATGAAATACTTTAAAAAATTATCATTCTTTTGAATATATATATATATATATATACGTGTGATATAATACTTCCATGAGGAGCATATATATAATATCTTTATATATATAATAAAACTTATTGTGCAAATAAGAGTAGGTTTCTTTAGCCTTTTTTAACATATTTTAATTAAATATATTTGTTTGTATTTTTTTTCTTCATTCCAAATTCCCATCGTTTATGGTGGTATAATATAAATTCCTATTATTTATACAATACTATTTCTAATTTTAATATAGACAATCCTTTTTTTCAAATTGTGAAATCATGACAACATTTTTCAAAATCATTTCTTTGAAGACTATCAAAATCGGTTTATCTAGTTATTTGACTCAATCATTTGTTTTGCTTGATTAATTTCTACAAAGTAATAAGTAATTAACGATAAATATATATCATTTTTTCTTCTTTCTTTTACTTTTTAGCAAGCTTTAAAAATAACAAAAAAATCTACACATATCATAAATTGCCTTTTGTAATGAAAACCTTACACTTTTATGTAAATAAAAGACAGGGATGCCCATTTTGTTTATCTAGTCATTCTCACCTTCATAAGTCGACTTCCTTCTGGTGTAGATGCTAGACTAATAAGAGCATGTCGGCAGTGCGTCGTACAAGTGGCAGCCCGAGCATTGCCCCGAACAATCTCCGAGCAGCCCAAGAAATAGTTTTGCAGGGCGGATCCACAACCGGCTCGATAGGCACACTGAACCTGAGCAGAGGCACAGGTCACACTCTCAGCCGGAGGCTGAGGTATCCCAGAGTATTGGCGTAGAGCTGAGGAACAAGCCCATGGGTTTCATCTTGATGATGAGATACATTAAAGCCCTGATCATCTTCTTCATCATCACCAGAATCCTCTGTCAATATTTGAATCTCCTCAAAGGGCAGCTGTTTCTCCTGAGGATCAAAGAGGATCTCTTGGATCTTATGCGGTAACGAGACTCATCGTAGTGACGCTGCTGACGAACGTGAGGTCCATCCTCTTTCAGAAGCAGAGGAACAGCAATGGATGTCAGAAGTAGAAATCTGCAATGAAAGTTATTATTATATTATCATTGACAATATCGCTTCTTGCATTATTATTATTTTTGCCTTTATAATTCAATTGAGTTGCATTTGTAAAGATATTAATAAGCCTTATAGCATGATACGTAATCATTCGAACCCAAAATATATAATTAGGCAGTTGTCCATTCAAGATATCCATCCCTTATTGGTTTTTATATGACAATATCATTGTTTTGAGCAGTGAATGTTTTTAAATGATAATATATAATTGTTTTGAATATATTTTTATTATGTTGTACTTAAGAACAAAAATATATTGTTAAAATATTAGTAAACTATAATTGTTATTGCCTATTCGATATTTGCGGATATAAATAAGTATTATTATTGTGTTTAAATTATTCTATCGAACAACAGATCTAATCATTGATGAAAAAGACATATATACAACAGCAACCAAAACCAAAGAACCCATTAAAACGTATGGTTTGATTAAATACTTACATTTTAATATTAAGAGAGCCATATTTTCTTCCGTTGGCTATTTGTAGGCACTCACTAGAAGAAGAAAAAACTCTTCGACGCTCCTCCTTGTATGAGTGTCTTGATCTAACTGATGTTTAGGCGGAGGGAAAAAAGACAAAAATGTTTTTTAGCGCCGCGTACGCGTATACAACGCTCCTGGTTTTTTGTTGTTATTATTTTTCATAGTATTATTAGCATCTCCTTCGCTTCTCTCATGGATACCATTTTCAGAGATAAAAAGATGAAGAAATTTTAAAATATATTATAAATAAGAATCACAAAAGTGGAGTTTTTTTGTTTAGCGTGATTGGTTGAGAGAATAGGAAAATGAATAATATTAGAAATGTTGTTTTTTAATATGAAATAAAGTATTACTTTTTTAAGGTACGGACATCGATTTAGATATAAGTATATCATCCAGATATCGTATTTTTTCATGGACCTCGGTCCTTGCCATTTAGGAGTCCTTTGATTGGACTTATCTATGTCCAATTGTGTCTGTCAGGAGTGAACAACCATTCAGAGAGAAGACTATCATCCTCACAAACACTAATTGTCTATCCTCTAAAACACGTGTCATTATCATTTGCAAAACCATGAATAGAATCCTATATTTGCATCTATAAATATGAACCTAAGCAACTTATCATACTCAAGGTAATAATAATGATTATTTTACTTGCCAATCTTGTAGACAAATATATGCATCCTTAATCTAACGTTGACAAAGTAGAGAAAATTAATTTGCCAACTAAAAAAAGGATATTTATACGTTAGTTTGCTAACTTAATGATATATCTAATTAGTAGTAACATATCCTTCATTCTTTTATGTGTACTATTTTTAAAGAAAGCAACTCTCACAAGATTAAAAACTTTTAAATATATAATGTTATTATTCTTTTTACATATCATTTTAACTTTCTGCCGGTTTTTTCAGAAGGAGGAGGATTTGAAGACAATAATTAATTTAATCACGCAGGATCCATTTGCATGTCTTCTTCAAATTAAGAGGGTTTCTTTGCAATTAGAAGACTCGATACAAATTATAGTGTGTATACAGTCTATGAAGACAGTCCATGGGAGTCTAATGACGTAATGAAGCAATTATGAGTGAGATAGGGATAATTGCAAATATATTTAGTAATATAAAATAATTAGTACTTGAAAATACTAATTTGTTAAAAGTAATATTAAAAAATTGGTATGGAATATTATCAGTCCACACAAGAGAAATGACGTTTTCATTTTGGCTTGTACGAGGCTGTGGACAGACAAGCAGTAATAAGTAAGAATGCGACTGGCGGGAACTTAGTTATTAACATTTATTTTTCTTCGGAGGATCATGCGGATATTTCTTTTGCCATACGGAAAATAAGTCCAGGGCACCTTATATAAATACGTCTTCGACCCTTTCATGAACAATTTCAATTTGTATCTATAAAGATGAATTAAAGCACTTTATATAGGATTCAAAAAATATGTTTATTAATTATATTATAACAAAAACACAGCTTGTACTATATTCTAGTAGAGGCTCATCATACAACAATATTCCGGGCATTGAATCTATAGTTGAACTTCACTTGAAGTGCATTAAGGAGTCTGTCTCTGTAAATAAAGTTTGACCCAAATGTTATTTTAGATGTTCCGATTATTTTACGATGTATTTCATTGTTGGTTTTTTTAGTTGTGTCTCGTTATATTGTTTGAAAAATGAAATTTAAAAAATCGTCCAAGAAAAAAAATCATAAAAATATTTTCTAAATAACCTACACATTTAAAAACTTTTCATTATGATGCTAAAGTGCTGAAAAAGATCCTCTTATGAATAACATTTATAATTGTATGCTCTTGTTTTGAAATCTCAAAGGACATATTTTTATTACTTTTAAAGCTTAGAACAACACCAATTATTTATAGCCTAAAAAGATAATACATATATACTAAAAACCATATTTTGCTTATAAATTTGCCAAATAAGTAGAAAAAGGCATTTTTAATCATGATATGTAATATTGACTTGTTTCCTAATAATTTTATTTTGTTTTGAACTCTATAATAAAAGCAATTTTATATTAATATAGGATATAATAAAATAATATAGACTAAAAAATGAATTATATATATATATAATTGTTAAAAGGTTCACTTTTTAATCCTCTTATGTACATTAATTTTGACACATTCCTACTATCGTCTTCCACATTGACAAAAATAACTTTTCACATTCTTATACTGTATTATAAAATATTCAATATAATTTATTTATATAAAAAATATAAAAATCAATTACATTATATATCAGGACGAATATAAGATTACTCTCATAGCTCTCATATTAAATTACTTTAACTCCTTTCTTTCCTTTTGAAGACACACAGGTTTTTTATCATCATAAAATGAAAACACTTAAGTATCATCCATTAAAAAGATATCTCTTGTATGCCATCAAAGCTTATCGTTTATCTACTGATCCTCCATCACTCCCCCTTCCTCCCCCCTCTTCAAATTGTTATTTGATTGATCAAAAAAGACATCAAGAGCACATGAATAGGAGCATTTTGATAATACACAAAAGTTGTTGTGTTTGTAAACTGGGTATGAAAGGCATCCTAACCAATGATGATTGAAATATATTTTGTCTGTTCTGCCATGGTTCTTAGATGGCATTGTAATATTATTTATATAAAAGGATATTTTTCTGCGTTTGCAGTATTTTATTGATCATTTAATATCTTTTAAAAAGGCACGGACTCTAAAATAATATACGCATAAATAAATATATATATTTTTTTTGTTTGTTTGTTGGAGGTCCATAAGATAATGAATCTGTTTTTCAGTATGAAATGGTTATATTTATCTTCTATGGAACGTGACATATTTTATATAAGTGATCATAATGATAGTCTTTCCAAACTTTGAGAAATAAAGACCCAATATGGCTCAAGTTTTGTAGCTATAACGTTTTCTTCATAAGTATAAATAATTGGCTTGAAAATATATGGAGGCAACCGTAATATATTCATCATATTTGTAGTTTAAATTACCATTTTGATATACTCACAAAAACGTTGAAATCATCAAATATATACGTTAGCCTAAAGGAATTTAATATTTTTTATGCGAAACGCTTTACTGGTTCAACTAATATTTCGGCAAAAGTATTTTGGACCCATATGGCTTGACGGAATATGTTTGAATATAAGTACGACAGTAATTATGAACTCAGAAATATATTTTCTGATTTGCGGCTGTATTATAACTATACAAATATATATGCTACAGGCATTCAAACAGTTTATTATTGAGATGATGTGTATTTAGCGTATAATAAAAACTTATATTTTTTTATCCGTTTTTTTTATTACTTTTGATGACTTCTGAATCGTATTTTGTAAACAAAAGCGACTTTAATTCCGGGGAATCCGGGTTCCTTAGTTTAATCTGGAACAAAAGCTCTCATTGTTAATATTGACATATTCGAAATATATCAATTGGAAGCTTATATTTTTTGCCATAACTATATATTATGTTAAGCACACACACCTATATATATATATATATATATATATATATATGTATTTTATAATGACTCAAGATGACATCCAACGTTTAGTTGCTATTACTTCCTTTGATATCTGAAATATAGCTTGATAGACCAATAGTTCCTGTAGCTAACATAATATAAAAATATAATTACCTCCGCCGAAGGAGGTATTGTTTTCACTGGCGTTGGTTTGTTGGTTAGTTTGTTTGTTTGTCAGCAGGATAACTCAAAAAGTGCGAAACGGATTCGGATGAACTTTGTGGAGTGTTGGAAATGTCAAAAGGAACAAATGATTAAATTTTGGCATCTCTGAGTGCTTCTTTAGATGCAAAATGAGCGAAATACTAATAAATATTTCAAGTTAGCTTACTCTGCCAATAGATGTCGCTGTGCTGTGCTCTCAAAGAGGAGAGCACAGCACAGCGACATCTATTGGCAAATAACAAAAAAACCAGTGATTCGGTGATCGGCGGAGGTTTGCACTCTCTGAGTCCTCTAGTTACGTCTGTGCTCAATGACGTCTGGAAGAAACGGTCTAGGAAGAAAGGGATTAAATATAATATAGATGTATGTATAATATATAAGTATAGTCTGGATAAAAATGTAAAATAATTACATATGAAAAAACAATCATCATTCATGGATAGTCAAGTATTTAGTGGATTGCAACCCAATATTGTTCACATAATCCAAAATATAATATTTATGTTTTTACAATATCCAATTAGTTGAGAAAATTATTTTAATCATATTTAGGTGTATTTCCCTCCAATTTATTTATATTAATCATCATCTATATGGCTTTTTTCATTCTTAATCATTTTCCCTAAATTTATATCCTAGATCATTCTTCCCAATTTAATATATATTTAATATCGGCAATATCTTTTTGCACCTTATTAAAAAATTATTAACACACCGAAAGAGCGTGTTGCATCATACAAAGTATATTAAACGATGAATCCATTTTTTCCTTTTTTTTTTGCTACAGTTTATATATTTAGTTATTATATACCGTTATATAAACCGCTAACTTATGGAACTATGGAGTTGTGATGTAATATTTAAAGTAACTTATTGAAAAGATGATTGTGATGCTTACACTACAGCATTATCGTTAAAAATCCCCTCGCCAGACGAAGGAGGAACGTGGACGTCCGCCGGAAGGATAATTAGTATTATCCAAGCCTCTCCATCCAACACCAAAGACTTATAAAAATAATTTCAAAAGATTCAGTAATTTTAGCACTTAGTATAATTTTATTATGTTTTAATTACATTTATTATGTTCATCTTTTAAAATTCTTAATAGTTGCTTCGCAAAAAATATTGTGTTAATTTGATAGCCTTAACCTGATATTATGTGTTATTTATTTTGTGCGTTCAACCCCAGAGCAAGAATTTAAACTAAAATGTTTAATTATGTTTCTATTACGCATGTGCTCTGGTTTTTTATGTATTTATTTTATTTTATTTACATAATAAACGAACATGATATTTTAAAAAAATCAATTTTTTCCTTGTTTTTTTTGCTACAGTTTATATATGTAGTTATTATATACCTTTATATAAACCGCTAACTTATTGAACTATGGAGTTGTGATGTAATATATAAAGTACACTTATAGAAAAGATGATTGTGATGCTTACACTACAGATGAAGCCACAAAATAATGTTAATAGAAAAGTAGGAAATATAATTAAAAATATTTTTTTATTTGATCTAGCAAAAATATACAAAAAGAAATTGTAAATTGATAAAATATTATTATTTTTCACACTTTTATTTCAAGATAAGTCTCCAAATACGGAATGAGCAAAAATCCATGACATACCTAATTATTATTCGTCTGTTAAGTGTTTTTGTTTGTTTTAATACTCTCAATACTCCCTATAGAGGAGTATGTTTACTGAGCCTTTATGACACCTGGGTATTGCTCCTCCTTAATTTTTCAATTCATAGGAATATTATAATTGGAATCTCACCACATTGACATTACAACAACCTGTGATATTTTATTTGAAAGTTTTTGGAGGAGACTTGATAGGAAAAGCATAGCTTATTTGATAAGGATGCAATATCTTTTTTTTCTAATTTGTTGACCATTTTTGCAATTTCCTTAATAATTTTGTATATTTTGTCATAAAAACTAGTTTCTAATTCTACTGATTGCTTAATTTTTTTTTTTTTTTTTTTTAATATTTATTTATGATCTAAAAGATATCTCGAACAGAATAAAATGCACGTATAAAGGATGAATAAATAAATGAAAAGTTTGATAAAGCTACGTTAAAAACAAATATAACATTTTTTAAAAACACATGCATTTATAACTTGTTGGAAGAAAAATAAAAGAACTCCCAACCTATCTCCTTCTTTTATGAGATATCTTGAGATAAAATATAGTGATTTAGAAAACCAGTTGACTCGCTGAGATGAGAGATCCAATGCGTCATTTGATTCAGTCCACTTGCACTTGAAGGGGAGAGGGCCCGTTGTTTTGAAACTGATTGCTTAATTTGTTGAAAATGTATAAATATACATATATCTGTGTTATCGGTTAAGACATTTTATTCGATAAACTGTGAAAATGTTATACCGTGTAAAATAAAATACACTAAAATTATATACAGAAAGCAGAGTTAAACAATTAAGGGCAGGTTGTGAAAATAATCAATGACATTTTTGCCTATTGGTTTGTTAGATTTGCATCCAACTGGATGTAAATAAGCATTAAAATTATTTAGTCTATCGAACCTATGATCTTATCAATGAGGTAGACCAAAAAGACCATCCCCTCTCAGGAATATTCGAACCTACGCCCCCAACATTGATAGTTGGACACGCCTTAACGCACATTGCTTTCGCACTCCCTTAACGATTCTATATTGACCCAGTATATTGGCTGTATGCAAACAATCTAGAGAAAACATTGGATTTAGAACTTGTGTATTTGGAAATGTTCGATCTTCTCATACATACACAGTTTGTAAGGACAAAG
>CP045893.1:29343360-29359019 GCA_013387185.1 Caligus rogercresseyi
ATGAAAAATATTCCTATCGCAATACAAATCTTACATAACGAATGGAATGCGTTTCACGCATTGCGACAATTGATTTGTATTATTCTTTTACAAATTGTTAAATATTTGCATTGTGACAGACCTACATGAAGAGCAGGACGTGGCTCTGTGGGGAAAATTATTGTTCCTGCTCGTGGCAGATGTACTCACCATGAACAAGCTTTTTTTATATGTAAATGTATATTCATGTCCGGACAGTAGCAAGAATGGAACCCACATATATGAAGGTTTATTTATACCCTCACTTTTGTATATACGTACATCACAACTACATGAAATCGTACCGTTATAGCGGTTCAATTATATTATTTACACAAATTAAAAGTAGGTTTGGAGATCAGAGCTATTCAAAAAGCTATTTAATATTTTATAACATTTAGAAAAGTTATGACAATTATGACTATTTAAAAACTGAAATATAATTCTTTGCACTATGAAAAAAAGGGGCTTATTTGATCATTCTTCATTTGTACCGTTTTTTAAATCATCATGTAAGCTTATAATATTCCTGTAACTAATCGGATTTTCCCCCCAAAAAGCTAACTTGTTATAACTCATTATTTTAGTTTTAATTTGCAAAGGATATCTTCAGTCTATTTGTTACGACGAAATTGATTGAATCCATGACAAAATTATTTGTTTTTTGTAAAAACAATAACAACTAAAAACAAATATGGAAATTCCATTTTGTTAAAGTATTTAAAGTGACGCGAAATTTACTTCAAGATAATTTTTTTTAGTAATGTGTAATCTTATCCCCGTTTTTTAAAATAGTTTAATTTGATCCTAATTGAGTTGATCGTATCCTTAATAAACATTAATATGATCTCCAAATGCTTATATTGCAATCATTTTGTATTACAGAGAATCACAGCCACTCAAAATCAAAAAAACAAGCAAGAAAAAATCTAATTTTTAATTACATTTATATTTAAAATTATCCAAATGCAACCAAAATGAATGGGAAATGTGTTAGTATATTGTATTTTATCAACAAACAAAAACTCCAATTGCGGTATATTAGGTTGAATATTTTTTGATCACTTAAAAGTATAATAAATACGTAAAATAAAAAAAGCTTAATATAATTATTTTTTACATAACACAAATAATGTAGAAAACACATGTTCAAACTAAAGTAGCATTATTATTTGTATTTTTTTTGTCCCAAAAATATTTATATTAACATTTAGGCAATAAACAATCGTTTTCAGCAGGGAATTCAGCAAAAATATTATGTTGGATCAAGAATAGATAATATTATTTTAGATAATAATGGGGAATCTTTGGGCTTAAAGATACATCGGAATCAAACTCAATTAATGACCAATATTGAGCCACCATTGGTTTAGGAGGTATCAACTGACGCAAAAATAGTAGTATCCTATATATCTTAGATGAATAAGATTTTATAGGAAATTACAATCTTTTAGCAAGTAAATTACGGATTCTACACGTCCTATGAAACGTTTTTTAAGAACGTAGTAAGCGATAATTTTTATTTGTAATGCTCTATTTTTACCCAAGTCATATTTAAAGATCGACACCATTTTCCATAAATGTTTGTAAAAAGTTGATAAGAATTTGTGAAACGTGGTGTGTTAGGTCTTTTAGATATAGAGCCCTTTGGAAAGTTTTATTGTTTAATGGATTCAAGACTTTTAGAAGTGGGTCTGTGTGGTCAAAGTTCTGGAGCATTTGTATATCGAAGAAGTGGGTCATACCTTGAAGATGATAAAGGCAATAGCCTCATAAATACTTAGAACTAGCAGTAAAGAGTAGCTTATTTTGAGAGGAAATAAGAAGGTATATAGTGATTTGGCAAATGAATAGTTAGGAGGATGACGTGGCAGGAACACGTCAGGAGAACCCAAGACTAACTTATTACTAAAACTTCAATAAAAAAGAAAGATGCTGGATCGGAGATATTTTCGAGAGAGTGAAAAAAATTGAATTTTAGAAAGAGAAAGAATTTAAGAATAGTCAATTTTAAAAGCCGAGAAAATAGACCCGACATTTTTTTTCATTGTATCATTTTCTGGCAAAAACTCTTCGAAATATAATAATAGTTGAGAGGGAGTGTGGAAAATAATTTTATTAATCAAATTACGAGAAGAAAAGAAGAGTATGGCCTAGAGGCACCTGTGAAGGAGATTCTAAAAGGTCGACACTCTAGTTTATTAAGTTACACCCTATTTAGGTTTAAGTATAAAGTAATTACCTAACGCTACGGAAGGACTACGATGAAAGACACTACTTTTTCAGTAGGAGCCACTTGTAGACGCTTAAGTATTTCATTTTAGAGGTCACACAGATTACCAATTTTTTAGACTATCTGAAGTCAGTTTTTAACGAATTTTAAAATCTTCAACTTCTTTGGAAAGACTTTGTCTATTTCATTGAGGGACACCATCAAGACATCATAATTTTATGTCTACCAAACACAATTTTATATGTATAAATAACGTACAGAAAAATACCAATACCCCATATTTTCCTAGGATTGTGGACAATATAAAAAAAAATGTCTTTTTAAAGAAATGAATTGTACAATTTTAATATTTATATTACCAAGAATAAAAGAATAATAAATCCTTAGGAACAAAATGATAAAATCAAATAAAAATATAGCACCAGACTTTAATGAGATTGTTTGCGTATTAAATACATCTTAGGCACCAATGAATAAAATCATATTAAGAACCTTTAGTATTGGCACATAAAAGAAATACATAAACTCATTTACCACTTGAAATATAGTATTTTATTCATACATTTAGAAGAACAAGACATACATAAGTTTAAATTGTATATTCAAAGAACATTTCATTAGATTATAATGTAAAAATATTTATGTTAGATTATTATCCACAAATATTGTTAATTCCCTATACAATCAAATATAAATGGTTTAGTCGTTCAAAACAAACCCTTTTCGGTACCAGTGAAATTATTATATTTTTAAAAAATCAAAGCCTAACACACAAAACATTGTTCCCCTATATTTTTTGTTGGTGTTAAATCAAACATATTATTCCTATGGCATATATATATATATAACACTGATGAAACATCCCATTCCGATCAAATAATATGAAGTAGGCAAAGCAATAGATATAAATAAAAGATTTACTTTTGTTAGATAGAACCTTGGTTGCTCGTCCGCTTTAGAATCAAATTTAATGCTCAAGTTTCGCAATTGTATTTTGTTATGATACCATATGTATATATATATATATATATATATATATATATATATATATATATATATATATATATATATATATATATATATATGTGTGTGTGTGTGTGTAATAAAGACAATTGCCCTGTAAATCGCATACCTATATTTTTAACTCGAAATTTGTTGCTTAGATGATCATACTTTTTGCTCTATTGAATATGCATATAGGTCATCACAATTTTTTAGGATTTATTGCCCAAGTATTGCGCATTATTGAGGATGTTGTTCTTAAAAATGGAATATATATTTGACAACAGGCAATATATTGCTCATGGCATTCTTCATCCTATTTATGAGTCATTCAACCTGTATGATTACCCTAATAGACCCTAATATACCCTAATATATTCATTAATATATTAATAAATCCCCCAGTTTACCTCCGCATTCCAATCATTTAATTGAACCCCATAATGTATAGCCGTCTAAAGAATATAACATGAACTAATAAATGCATATCGATAGAGACTCATACATGTATACCCATTTGAAGAATATTAACTAAACTATTTTTAAATACTTTTTTAAATCATCGTGAGTTCATTCAGACTAATAACTCTGGAGTGTTGAGGCTTAACTAAAGGCTAATTTTTTTTGTCAATAAACCTGAGCATTTATTACAACGATGTTTAATATTCATAATAAATATATGGCTCATTATGGGCATTGGATATTTGGGCTTTATTGAGAGGATAATTGTAAAAAAACTTCATCTTTTACTTGCTTCCACTGTCTTTGAACTCCTGCGTTATTTAAGAGGAGTAATTAGTCATTAAATGTTATTATCAATTTTAATAGGTATAGCAACTAGTTCTTTTGATAAAGTCAGACTTAGAGTTGCCATTGGATATAGTATTAGTAAGTTTTTTAAGATGAAATAATCCAAGGAGAAGTGCAAATGTCTTGATAAACTAAATAATAATCACTCTTTTTCAGGCTGAAGCACGAAACAATGATTCAATGATCTTCTACCCATTGAAATTTGCATGAATAGTAGTTTTCAAAAAAAAAAGTCTTAAGTATCTTTACAATTTTACATTTTTGTCATATATATATATATATATATAAGATTTGTTTTTCTTCATAAATTTCATGACGTAACTCATTTATGTTTAATTGAAAAATGTACCGATATGTTTAAAAAAATCAAATAGTTAAAAAGGAAGCTCGCAAAAGACAAATAAACTTTATTCAGGTTAAGCGTGAAAAACTTTTGATTCCGAGTAGCTTTGGCTTTATGTTTTTACCCTTTTTTCCGTACATCAGTATATCAAAGGAATAGAAATGCCATCAAGAAAGTTTCAAAGTATTTTATTGTGTAGTGCTACTTATATTTACAATATCATAGATGTCAAGTACATAGTTAGTTTATACAAAATGAATGCTGTCTTTTGTAGACATCTTTAAATATCATTTTAATATGTCTATCAATCCATTATAAATGCACTAATGCATTCTTCATATCTTAATAAAACACATCTCAAAAACCCACATCTCACTTTTATTCATAAGAGAAGCTTTAAATTACAGACTTTTCAAAAGGAATATCATGTTTTTATTGTAGCATATAATGCTACCATGTATTTTTATCTTTATTCATGTTTGTTTATGGTAAGAATGCCCAAGGGAGTGAGTTTCTCACTTAGGAATTTGGCAATGAGAAAGGGATTTTTTCATGGGCAACAGGATTCATCCTACATTTGAAATAATACAACAAACAATAGATATATCAACTGAAAAAAAGAAGTAACATTTGAATAAAACCTCATTTTCTTACGACATGTATCCTTTAAAACTTTAAAGTGTAATTATTTTTTTGTGTCTATATGTACCAAAAGAATTGCAGTATCCGACAGGATATAAATAAGCCTTATAGAATCAAAATTAGTCTATCGAACCAAGGATCTTATCAATGAGGTAGACCAAAAATGACCATCCCCTCTCGGGATTCGAACTTGCGCCTCCAGCATTGAGAATTGAGCTAGCCTTAACGCACACGTTCGCACTCCCTTAATATAAATATTTATTTTGTCAAGACGAACCTTCAAAATAAATACTTTTTATCTCAAGAATTAATTTTTACATGGATGATGTTATGATACATCTTATATAAATCTGATTTATTTTTGTAAGATATATATAAATATTATTATCGAGAGGAATATTCAAAACAATTACATTTTATCTCAGAATGTCCAAGAACAAGTAGAACTTTTATATTGATGACTCTGACGTAAATAAGGATTCTCAAGCAGAGACCATGCAATTCAATTATACAATATAACCGTCAATCTTATAGATGTTTTTCTCCTCGGATTTGGGCTTAAGCAGTACTAACAAAAACACTAAAATATTATTTGATTTGTTCTGAAATATACCTTTGTACAAATGAGCAATGGAATAAGAAGTGGACTTTCTAGTTTGTAAGACATATAAGTGAAAATATAATGCAAAGGGCTCAAGCTGGAATACATAAAAACTTTTATGTGAAAATATTTAAGTGGTAAGATACAATTCTATATGAATTAGAAAAAATCACGACAAATACTGAAGTGATAATTTTCTCGATTCAAAATTTATTAAAAATACAAATTTCAAATTATCTTTAAATATATAAAAAACTAAAGGTACTACTAAAAACAAAAAAAATGTATACGCTCAAAAATAAATTCATAAAATTCATTTTACAAAGAAAAAAGAAGAAGCTTATTGTCACAAAATAAATTCATATTTATATTCCAAATTTTCAAATTCTATTGTTTCAGAATTAAAACCGTTATCATATTTCTTTTTGCAGGTCAGTGATATTAATCATTTCCGTGTAAAACACCTTTTCGTCTTATTTAGACTATAATAATCATACAATAATCAAATTCATCAATATCAATTATAATACAAAGATTTGGGCGTAAACAATGTTGTACAAGTGCTTAATTCAGCATGAACCCCAGTAAAACCTCAAAACTTAACATTAGTAAAAAAAGGTTATAGTATTAAATCAGTTTATAATCATACTATTGGTCACAATATCATATATTCTCAATATTATATTTCATCTAATACAATCAATTTCTAAATTAGCCATGAACAATATTGTAGCTTCAAAATTTGGAAATATTTGTTCATTTATCAATAAATTATTAAAGATCATATCATATTTTACCACTATCTTATATGAGATAATACAAATATTTGAACTTAAACAGCGTTGTACACACTTTAAGTTCACCATGAACACCATAACAGCCTCAAGGTTAGAAACATAGGTTATAATTTCAATTTATCAATATATAATAAAATATTATATTTTGTTAATACTGAACATAAAAAAATACAAAGATTTGAGCTTCAAAGTATTGTGGAAGCTTTAACTTCACCAAGAACACCATTAGTGCCTACAAGTTTGTATAGAGAAAAGCAAGAAACAAAGGTTATAATTTTATGTTCTCACAATATAATCGATATTGAGCTTGAATCCGTTCTCACACCAGTCCTTATATTTTCCCCTCGATATATATAATATATATATATGTTTTCCTTCAGCTCTTCTCGTAAAACAATTAGCAGAGAGTCCAAATTACGTAAAAATAAAAAAAACCTTCTCTTCCGGCTCTCATAAAGTAATAAGTACAATATTATTTTTAATAACATCTACGTTAGGAAGCTCCTCTATGTTAAAAATAGACACCCTAAAATCCGATTAGGAAAATTGTCTCTTCAATACATATTATTTATTTTTAGATATCATCAATTGAATAATGTTCGGGTGAGCTGTGTATTTATCTCAAGGGAGTTCCTACTCAATGTTTTAAAAAATATTTTCTTGTTAAGTTGGAGAACAAATGACGTCGAGGATTATTATTTTGTGGACTTATCTTGGATTAATTAAATATTTAGACCTCCTCCCATTAAAGGAGATCAAATCCTTGTAAATATATCTAATTATATTTATCTGAAAACAAGGATTATTTATATTCATCTTAAATTAAGTATTTCTTCTTTTCTTTATATCACTCTTTAAATAATAATCGAAGTGGTTGCGTATAAAATACTTGAGAAGACATTTCAGTCTTAAATTAATACAACGAAAAAGAAGTATCACATATAATAAACAAAAACCATAATGTTGCAGCAGTATAAATGACTTAGGTATATATATTTACTATTAATATTATAATAATAATGAATAATTAAAATCTAAATACCTAAAAAAAAAATTATAACTTCTTATTCATCTTTAAATTGCCGAGATACTCCGTTGGAAAATATTTGATTTCCCTAGAAGCGAGAGTCCACGAGTTGTTGGATACGGAAGGGATTATGGGCTCCATATCTGGCGGCGGCTGCTAGGATAATTCCACGGAGATCCTCAGGACTTATGTTTGTACAAAACATATGACTCATATGAGGTTGAATATAGTTCTCAAAAAGACTCATGCTAGAACTTATCGACGTAGATGTCCATGGGATGAACAATATATATATATATATATAAATCGATGTCTTATGCGAATAAAATACATAAATAAATATGATAGTAAAAATTTTGACTCGAACTAAAACTAAACATAAAATAACTTCTATGTACATCTAATTAGGAAGGATAAAAATGTGCCAAACTTTAAAAAAAGCACAGAAAAAATCATATCTTGAAGACTTCTTAATTTTTTGTTTCTTCAAAACTTCGCTATAACGATGCCTTTGGAATGAGTAGTATTCCCTAACACAATGAGCTGACTATGGATATAATTTTATCTAATTTTTTTGCATATCTTCCTATAACTCCAAGCAGGGTCTCTCTGATCCCTCTCGGTATCATGGTACGTTTCTTGGCTATCAAGTTCTTTATATGCAAAAGGATAAAGTTTTTGTTTTGTCAGAGACTTTTCTCACTCTCGGGGACAGCCCAAACATAATGGTGCTTATAACACTAGGTGAAGACCTGTCCTCTAGGCCTAAAAGATTTAGATGGAAACATTTTCAGCTGAAAAACTGACTGGGCAATCAATGAAGTCATTCATTGTAGAGTTATCCGCATTAGCCAGAAGGATTTTATTAGTCCTGCTGAAATGTGAAATTGTGGAAATAATTTCTTTCTAAGTGAAGGAAGTATTTTTCATGTTCAGGAATTTTGGGAATATGATTTGGTCAGTGGGATGCATTTTTTTGTTGTAAAAATGCCTTAAAAACCATGGTACATAATAATTACCTATATGGGGTTTCAAGACGTGTGTGCTTTCGCAACTTTAGCGTTCGTCCGTTTGCCCGTTCGATTTTTAAAAAATCCGTTCAGGCGATCGTCTGTACTTTGAAAAAATATCAATTATTTTATATTTTTTATTTCATATTTGAAAGAAATCCTTAGCATCGTCACTTTTATCCAGAATGACTCAATAATTTCAATGGCGCATCTGTTTGAAAAAACGTCTTTTCGCACATAAAGTATCTTTGAAAGTTTTCTTTTAAAGCTATATAAATTGAACAGACGAACACAAACAAAGAAAACTACGTTCGTCCATGCATTTAATCCATGCAGTCGTTTGATTTTCCGTTCGATTCACAACCCTGTTTTTTATTGAATCGTATCAGGGGGGAGGGAAGTGATTAAAATTATTTTGGCTGTTTTGTACTTTTAATAGTGCAAAAAAATGTTTTGGGTATTTTTATCCAGATTTCAAGTGTCTGAATCTTTTCCCGGTACAATGATTTGGGCCGTTATATTGTAACAATAAAATTACATAACGAATATTTTCATGGAGTTGATCAGAAAGACTCTCTGGAGGTAAGCCTGTGTTATTAAACATCGAAACACTTTTGTTAAAACACGTTGAATGGAGAATGCATTAAATTCAATTCAAACAAAAAAAAAATTGGAACCGAACTCCCAACTCTTCTACCTCTTCGATTTGGGGAAGTACATAGAGGCTTTTATAGAGAAATATCCCTGTGTTTGATAACGATTCTACCGTGGATATAATTAGAAGCAACTAAAAAAAGAAATATTTTTTATTAAATATAGATACTCCCAAACGTCGGGAGGAAAAGGCTCTAGAGAGTAGAATTTTCACCATACATGACATCACTCAAGAATGCCCTTTCTGTGAAGGGAGGTTTAAATATCATTTAGAGAGATCGGCCAACCAATTCTCCTTGCAGAAACCTTGGCATTTGAAGATGTCTTGTCCTACCCGATTGAGCTCTATGTAGGGTCAAGAAATTTGCAACAACTTCTTGGCTCTCATAGATCTGTTTGAGAAATGGCGAAAAAGATCATGGGTTCTCGAATAAAGATTGCAGACGGGGGTAAACTCACTGCTCAATTCAAATTTCGGCAAATTTTCTAAAATTCTATAAACCTTGTAAAGATTGTGACCGTATATATAATTCAATTCTTCATACTTTGTGGATTGTCCTACAGCAGGGACTATTAAAAAGATCCTTACGTTAAACGTAAAAGGCTTGAGTGATCCTCAGACGTCTAAATATACAAAAGCAAGCATACTTTTTTGGTCTAGGAGCAAATGGATCTTCGCCGCGAATGAGGATTTAAATTGTGCACTTCTCAACTCTAAAGCACTTATAGTGGAAAGGCCAGCATTAAATACTCCAATACTGCCGGCAACACTGAGGACAATTGTCATCGCGGCAGTGGCATGTTACACTGCGTTGGATCTGGAAATTCCCAGTCTTCATGACGATTCGTGAACTGTGACCTCAAAGGAATTAAAATATTTCCCATCATGCTCCAAAATAATCAAAATAATTTTAAAGTTTTATAAGAAGAGCTAAAGTATTTCACTTTTTAGCCATATACATATTCCTGTGTTTTATTTTTTTAAAGTATGAAATCTTAATTATTGTATAGTTGTTTAGTTGATTGTGATATGATTTTTAATTGATATATTGTATTCTATGTTTACATTATATTTTATTGGATATGTTCTACCCCAGTGCAAAAACTTTAAACTACAATGTTTATTTATGTATTTATTACACATTTGCTCGGGGTTGTATGTATATATCATGTTTTTAGATTACATAATAAACGAACTGATAAAAAACACTTTCAAAATATAACCCGACTTTGGTTTTTTTTGCTTGCAATTCAGCGATTTCTTCAATTACCTTTGTTATGTTAATTAAAGTGTGTTTAATAAAATACAATTCGTTTTTACATTCCTATGAACCATTTAGAAACATTTTTCTCTACGGAAAACTCGTATACTTTCAACTCTCTATAACTAGCTTGTTTTTTCAGTCAATAACGTTAAGCCAGATGTTAAGTTAATAATGTTAAGATCTAACCATTCTAACCAGTGTACTTATTTATTTTACTAAGTGTTTATTACACAACACACCAAGACAGAACAGATATATAAGTAAATATGCTGTTTCCATTGTGCCTTGGTTCTCTACCACTGATTTGTCCGAGATGGGATACTACATTCATATAGTTCTCTCTTATCTTCAATTAGCATATTATTATGTGAACTGTACACTAATAAGTAATCTTTAACCAACTGTTCACATTTTTACTTTACATCCATCCATATCTTCTTTGAACTCATGTCATATGGAACGCTTCTTTAATTTTTCGTATCGTTTACAAAACTCATTTCCTAAAATATTTGTCGTACTAGTCCTCAATGACTCTTCAAGAATCTTTAATAAGTGGTGAAGTGAAAAGCACGGTTGTTATGTTCTTAAGCATTTAATATATAAGATCATTTATAACTTGGGGACCAAAGTTTTACGAAGATATGAAAGCTATTAATGTCAATCAAGAAATATTAAATATTAGGCAAAAAAAAGCATTTTTATTATACTGAATGTTTCCATTTCATATCATAATAATTGAATTTGTGCATATAATAATATTATAAAACTAAAAGCTTACATAATATATTTTAAATATTGAAAGTAAAAAGAACTTACAAATTTTAAGGGACACTTTTATGTTATGTGATGGATAAGTCAATATTTATTCATTTTATAGAATTAAGTCCTTATAGACATCAACTACTCTTGCATTATCGAGCCAAGCTAAGATATCAAACGTGTAAGATCGGCAAAAGTTGTGTCGACGGAAAGGAAATTATTACAGATAAATTAAGTTTCTTAAAACAAAGTTTTTATCAAATCATTTTATTGCTTCATAAACTAACGTGTGATTGCAAAATGGGGATTGGATAAGGGAGGGTATCCTTCAATGATTTTTATTTTCATGATGTGATTTATATCTTAAACTTCGACTCCGACAATATTTACGAGCGTACTTAAACAAAACCAATAATTTTTTAAAGGTTGCGTGAATAATTTTGTAGACTTTTCCGTAATTATTAATATTTTTATACATTGAACATGGACACATTAAAATCTATTTGATGACACGACAAAATAAAATACATAAATATTGATTGAGTAATCATTACAATTGTAAGCTTTATTTACGTAAAGCGAAGATATTCTCCTTCGCTATCTGATGTATATATATATGGCTTAAGATAATTTCAAGCGAAATACGTTTTTCTACAAATTAAATGCGGCAAAAAAAAAATACTTAATAAAATAAATAAATATTAATGGGGGTATTTACTTCTTTTTGTATTATACAATAATATGAGATCATAAAAATTTTTTTTGCAAAAAATGTTAAGAAACGGACATAATATATACCCATTTCATATTCTTGCTTCCTTTCAATTATATCCGTAACTTTTTGAATTATAAATCTGACTCTATCTATATTTTCTTTATTTAAAAGATTGAGTTTTAAATTATTTTTCAAAATAATTAATGAATAATAGAATAAACAGTTTAATTTCAAAGCAAAAACCGATCAATAAAAGAGTGTGCATACTAAACAAGTCATTGATTAAATATAAATTATATTAAACCAATATTAATACTACAAAATGTCCAAGTTTAAAAGCACAAATTAAAAAATATTTCAAGGAATAAAAAGGTATGAAGAATAAGTATATGTAATTTTAAGCATTATATTCGTTCTAAAAGTTTTGAGATTATTCGTATTTATGAATATACAATTTTTGTTTTAGCAACTTCTTCGAAACAATAGTCTTTTGATTTTGTCATTGATTAAATTTAAATACTAATGAACAAAAATTAAATTGTAGTTTATTTATTTTTAAATATAAATATATAACAATTCATTAAGAGCACGAAAAAAAGGTAAAATAAATTTAGAAATTGTCAGGTATGACATTCATAAAATATTTTATTATTACATCTCTTCATTATTGAAGATTTTTAAGTTATTCAGGCTTATAAATTACGAAATATTATTTTAGCAACTAAAATACAGCTTTTTAAAATATTTTTGAATTTACTGAAATTTATGAGATATTTGAACATATCTTATTTAGTTTTTTGATTATAGGTACATATAGTAAAATATTGCAGTCATAACTGAGTTCAATTTTAACAAACTATTTATTTTATACTTTACTTATCACGAATACACACTCTTTTTGAGGCGAATATATACTTTCTTTTAGTAAAGTACAGCATTAATTTAAAAAATATTATATAAAACCTAACAAAAATGGGGAGGTGATAAAATATAGACTGTCTTATTCAATATTTTATGGCCAATTTAATGTCAACCTAGTTTTTTCAATTTTCTCCCTAGGAGTATATGCTGTTATGCTTCTCATAGGGTATCGGAAAATACAATTTAATGTAGCAACCCGTTTGGCAAATACCCTAAAGGTAATGCATATTTCATTTACATTATATACAAACATTGACAATCAACAATAAATAATCTAAAATACCATACTAAAATACATACTAAAAACGTTTAAACGCACACATACTTATTTCAATTATATTACACTATTGTTAAAAATCACTGAGAAATTTGGTCATCTATGAAGACTCCACGAACTGAAGTGTGTTGAAGAGAACCCTGATGAAATGCAAAACATCGTCCTTGCTCCGACAAAAGTCCTCACGGTCCTAGACAGGTTCCTCCTACACCAGTAAGGGCATCACAGCTGCTTACAAAGTGCATAGGAGACCGTGGTATTTATATTATTTTTTTAAGGTCTTTATATAAAATTGTGTAGCATGAAAGAAAATGCATTAAATACAAATATAAAAAGTAAGTAGAATTGGGTAAAAATGCACAAATTAACATTATAGTTTTAAAAATATCTACAAAAAGACCAAACTCAACTAAACAGAAATAATATGCAATATAAAACTAAAACCTCAAAAACAGAAGGGTTATAGAAATATATATATTGTAGGACTATCTTTGTCACAAGCTTGAGGTTGCAGCTCGAAGATAGACGTAGGATACCAAGTCGAATTCAGGTTTTCAACATTCCAGCTTAACTCCGAGTATCTTTAATTCAAGTGCAGCATACCGAACTGCGGCAGATTATAAAATTGGACGCAAGTCTTGTCAGTGGTTCCTTCCTCGACAGTTTGATCCAATAAGGGTAGTGCAAAGTGAATAGCCTTTAAAGTAGGGTTAGTCCATTGTTTCTATTAGAATACCAAACAAAATTGTGCCTGACACTTTAGTTTTTTGAATTTCCTTAGAATTGTTGTGAAAGGGTATTTTACAAAAGAATGAATAATAATATTAAAATGGTCCCGCAATTAACGCAAGGGTTATTGAAATAAAGGCACCCTGGTGGAAATTTGGTATTGTGCAAATATTTTTTTTCGGTTGATACTTTTTTTTTATCATCAACAGTTTAGATAAAATACACATAAGAAATGCGAGAATAAATAAAAACATAAAACTAGGCAGTTGCGTAAAAAGAATACATAATGAACATTATAGCTCATAATGACTGCCTAGAAATAAAATAACCTTTAATGAAGGAACAATAAGACGATGTTCAAAGCTAAAAATAATCACAATAAGGCCGTTCTTGACATAAGACGATGATATCTTCTAGCACTTGATTTAATCAGGCTTAGATATTGTGCTGAAGTTGATGGAATGAATTTGATGATATCGCCAGCCCAAATTTAGGAGGATGAGCCCATTTGAGCTATTTTTCTACTGTCATGAATTCCTGACAGCGAATCTGTAATCCTTCATAATCAATCAGATTACAGATTCCGTTCCCTTAACCATCTGGTGGAGGCATCCTGGGACGATGGCTTAAGCTTCAAACGTAATGAACGGTGAAGTAATATGTAAGGAGCAATCTCCTTTTTAAAACGAAATGAAATTTCAACAGCTCAACTGGAGTCTTCAAGGATAATCAGATCGTGAAAAATGAAAAAAAAACCTTCCTCCATGGCTTCACTCTCCCAAAAAAAATCTCAATTGCTTTGAAGAAAAAATTCTTACTCGCATTTGACGATAGTATCGACAGTAGAAGAGAAGTCACAAACTGATCCAAATTTGCAGACTTCTCGTTGAACTGCCGCCCAATTAGGCGACTTGTTAAGAGGAGGTCGTTTTAGCCACGGCACTCATCATAAAAAGAGTTTCAAAGGAGAATCTGACACAACGACCTCCACTTTAGAAGACCTGGTATTTATAAGGTCAATTAAACTTTTATGAACATTTTGGGGTATACTCTGACGAGAAAAACTAAGCCACGACCGAGAAGTGGCCTTGGTCTTTTAAGTGCATCAATATAAGTCTTGGGAAAAAGGATGTTAATTTTTGATGACTTTATTAGCTAAAATAGGCAAAAGAGATACCTTGCATATTCAAAGAACAATAAAATCATTATAATTATCAATTCTAGATTGAATTTTTTTTCTTTTTGATCTAAACTAGGCTATGTATTTTAAATGTACTTAAAAAATCCGAGTGCCTTTTGTGTTGAGCAAGATAAATTTTAACTATGATGGTTTGATGTGTTTAAAAATGTGTATTCGCCACCATCATCCTCATTTAAAATTTTATTAAAAGGTATAATAATACCAGGTAGGTTATTTCATGTTTTGATGTTGTATGTAAAGTGAAACGTCACAAATTCATGTTTATATTTATGTCATCAAAAAGTTATTTTATATTGGTGACCCGTTCGAACTCGTCATGCCCAAGCCCATCACGACTCTCCCTCGCATCCTCAGCGGAAACAAACCCTGCCCATTTCACTCCAGGTGCCCCAGCCGGTTTCTCTAGGACTCTCGGAAACCTACTCCGATCAAATTTTTCACCTCTTCCTGCGCTGTACAATCACACATCAGTCTCAAACTCCCTGAATTCAACTATGAGGACCCTGGCGAGGTGGTTTATATAGCGGAATCTAAATTCAACATATCACGCATCACGGACGACAAGACAAAGGTCAACCAATAGTCTCCATCCGTAAACAAAGCCACATACAAGTTAGGGTTTTTTGGTAAGCCCATAATTGGAATCCTTCTTACG
>CP045893.1:29359119-29428721 GCA_013387185.1 Caligus rogercresseyi
ATGCCAAAAGGAACAAGTGATTAAATTTGGCATCTCTGAGTGCAGAATTAAGATGCAAAATGAGCTAAATACTAATAAACTATTTCAAGTTAGCATACTCTGCCAATAGATGTCGCTGTGCTGTAAAATCGGGCCGGGAGCGTCTTCCTCTCGTAATTTACGTCGAGGGAACCATCCCCCGCCCTCTAAACCGCCCCAGTCGTGAAAAATCCGCCTCGGAAGGCTCATAAGGACCCCGTGACGGTGGAGGTTTGCACTCTCTGAGGGTATATAGGCCTCTAGTTCCTATTATAATACATTTTAAGTTTTATGCGGCAAATAGATTAAATGGTGATGTTATATAAATTACATTTATTTATTATTCCCAACGCCTTTAATCCATACCTTAACATTTCATGTGAGAAATAAAAAATGTATTTTAACTATAATTGATACATAAATATATACTTCTAGATCTAGTGTTTTTAACAATGGTATCATCAACTGATGGTGTCTGAATAAATTTGATGAACCTTTTGGCCACGGCATGAATTTAACAGTTTATAGGGAGCTTAATAGTTTTCCTTAGCGGCATACAAAAAAAGTAGTTAGTATTTTGGAAGAGACTGTATAATAATCATTGACAATAAAATAAATTTTTTAACGTTATTACATTTTATTATAATACCATTTTGTAGGAAGTTACCAATTTAAAGTTAGTTTTGCTTTGATAAATGAAGCTAAATCGCTTATTTATCTTGTTATATTTCTATTTAATAATTGATGTTTCTTTAACCGACGTTCCACTAGAAGCATCCATGACTATGGTTTTTTGGTGTGTTTTTAAGCAGAATTGAATACATTTGTTTTCATTATAAATTATCCTAATGCAAAATATAATTAATTAAATATTAAAAATATAAAAAAAAATGTGTTAATTCATATTTGTTCAATACAGCATTATAAAGAAGTTTTTATAATACCCTTAGAGTATCTTCCATTACCACAAACATAGGTCTACTAGCCTTTCAAGGAGGTGGAAACACGTGAGAAACTCTGATTATAATCCTCCGACGAGATGAGGCATTTATATATAAATATATATATATAATATAAAAATATTATATAAAATACAAATGATATTTACATCCAGCAAAAAAATAAAATAAACTGTCAGCATTGGTATCGTTGTATTTCACCTTACTGTAAGAGAATTAAGCAATTTATTTACTAATATTTATTAATGCATTTTATAGCTTTGTTATTTCTTTCAAAAACTTACCAGAATATATTTTGCAGACCCTTAGAATACAATAATAAGGTCTCACATTAAACGAATATTGGATTTATGAAATTGGGAGTATTCATCAAGATTATTTAATCATTTATATGACTGTAAATGTGATTATAGAATCAACTGCAAATATTTGAACCCATATAACGGAACTCACCTAGCTGGACGAAGTATTTGTGAATAATATAATTATTTATTATTTTTTTAGGGAAATAATGTTATAATCCTCTAAAATACACTCTTAATTGTCACCTACATTCAAAGTTCGCCGAGTAAAACAAAACACAAGTGTAATACATAATAAAAGGATAATATTTTGTAGCCTGAAATAATAATAAAAGGATTTTTTCCTGTATAATGTATTTAAACTTTTCCCCCAAAACAATGATTACTAGGGTTTTTAAATGGTTAGGACATAACTCAAGATCACTAATCGAAGAAATTTAGGGTCCTGGTTATTATCAAAATAAACTGACGCGATAAGTAAAATAAGTTTGATAGCAATATGAAACTGAATTGATAATCATCTGTAGAAAAATAGCACCGATGTAACGGAGTTCAGGGATTTTTTGTACTAGTGGTTGCAAGATATCATCTTTTTTTATTTTCATTTCCCTTCGAATATTAAACTGGAATATGGTTGAATATTTGTTCATTAACTACATATCTCCTTCTAAATGTTGAACTAAATTTTAAATTCTTTTAATCGCTTTTTGTAACATTATATACATATAAACATATTTATAAAAAGTTAACTTTTGTAATAAATTTGATTAAATAATTAATGTCTTCACAGAACTTTTTTAAAGAAACACATTTTATTTAACAGTACTTCTTTATTTTTTTGAAAAATCATTCAATTCGTTTTTAGTACCTATATAAATATTCAGAAATAATTAAAAAAATATATTATAATACTTATAAAATTTTATCAATTCATTTCTTCGACATACAAGTTTGAAATGTATGATATAAAAAATATATTTCTTAAAAACTATTTGAGAGGAAATATCACGAACAACTCTAATATATATTTTTTTTATTTGCTCCATATCTAACACTATTAAATATAAGCCATGCATACTCCGATCAATTATTTGTATATTCCCTTTAATACTTCATTCTTGGTAAAGGCATACATATCTGTATATTGAATCTGCGTGCCAAAGTTGCCTATCGATTTGCAATAAATTATTGTTATAATGTTTACTGTAATATATATTAAATACTCAATCAAACCCAAATATTTCTTTTAAAAGTATATATATTTCATGAAGGTAACCACGATGGAAAGAAAGAAAAAGCAATAACTCATCCGTGAAATTCTTCTACTCTTTTATTCTTACTCTACCTCAAAAAAGTTCTCATAGATTTATGTATTTATAGAAAGTTAAAAAAGATATGTTCTTCAATATATGTATATTATATAGTTTCTGCTCTATTTTATTTTTGTATGCTATGAATTTTTTAGAGGTAACTAGTAAAGATTAATTTTTATTAAAGTTCTTGCGAACTAAAAAACATTTCTTTCAGTCGGTATTTCAATGTTATTTTTTGTAAATAAATGAATAACTAATGCGTACAATGAATCATTCTTTTACAACATTTTTTTTTTCAGGTTGAGGAATATCTATAGTTAGATATGAGAGAACAGCCCAACATTCATTATTTTCCATAGCGAGTGTAGATTTGGTTACAAGTAATAAAGAATTTTGAAAATCCAAGTATTTATGAATGTCATGGATAAGAACCATGAGACACTATGTGTTCTTCAGGAGGATATCCTTATCTCTGAGTTGATGTCGAAACCTAAAGAATCATGATTGCAGGGATATTTATTTTTATAAAGTCTATTGTTTATATTATTATTCAATTTTCTTTTCTTTCAACCAAGCACGTAAGATAAAAAAAGGTTATTGTTTTCAGCTCAACAGTCTGGAATGAAGTGATGCCTTGTTTTATATTGTCCATCGGATTTTTCCCCTTCTACCTTCTTTCAAACAAATCATGTTTAAGGGAATGTTCAAGCGTGGTGTCCTTATATTTAGAAAAATAGAGAAGATAGTTTTTACTCTGTTTTGTTTATTAAAAAACGTAATATTATTGTTTTTATAAACGAAGAGACTCGGATATATCGGTAATTTAATATACTAAAAAACTAAATATTTATATACTTAATGGTAGTACTTAGATTTTTAACCCACAAAATGTTTTTGACAAATGATTGAGGCCAATGATCAATACTAGTACAGATTTCCTTCCCTCCAATGTTCTGCATTCCTTACTTAAAAATACACAATTCATATACTATATACCATGTTTTCGCTTTCTCTTTTTATCCTTGGACGATAAGTTGCCCAGTTCTAGACATAAGTTAATTATTTAAAATATGTATTACAACTTAAAACATAAATGCTTCATCATGACAGGAGTCTTTAATCCTTTTTTTACAATTGCCAAAAAACCATCGTATGCTTTGCCGAACAAGTGCAAAGCATTCATTTAATGAGAAAACAAGAAATACAATAAATAATAAGAAATAGACTTACCCATAAAAGTGAAATCCACTGATCTTAGAAGTCAAAACAAAAACAATTAAATGCACAGAGTCAAGCCCTACAGGGCACAAATGTAACTAACTTGCAGTCATATTTATTTTCTTGATGTACCGGAATGCATTTAATTTCAGTGGAAAGGTAATAAAAAGATCTTATGGAATATAATTTATTTATTTTTTCATTTTTTCGTATATAAATGAGTTCTACAGCCATAAAAATAAAAATATACGGAACTAAAGATTTGAGCTAGATCTAAGATATTCAGCTCTCAAAATGGGGGGAACATACTTTGAAATTAAATTTATATATGTAATATACATACTATATAAAAAGTGTATCTCATAAAAACTGTTCCCAATGTGTGTTAATACCAATGTACAGGAAAGTAGTAAGCTTTTTATGACAATATAAATACCACTATTTTATCAAATTGGTTGGATTTTAAAGAAATAATGGTTGTTGCAGAGATAATAAACAATGTTGATAAACAAACAATACTTAGGAGGGGAAAATCCTCAAAAATTCATTTCAACATTTATATTTATAAATATAGACAAAGAAAATAATTATTATATCTACAAAGTAAATCTCCGTTTGAAACTTTGAATTTTCAAATATACTTTAGCTGTTTTCCCTAAATTGAGTGAGATTTTAATAAAACAAATCTTTAAATCCATTATGGACATGGCAAACAGTTTTGCAGAAATAAAGACACAAGTTTATGCAAAAAACAATAGCGAAAAATACATAAATAAATCCATAGTTAAAATTAATGAGTACATAGTTACTGACTAAATAGTCCTTCTTTCGGTTAATGTTAAAACTTTATACAATGTAAAAAAAATAAAATTCCCTAAAATCATATTCAGACAACAAAGTAAAACTATTCAGGGCAGCTACAAAAAAAACATTTTAGTTCACATCTACTGCCCTGAAGAATTATAACCTTATATAATAAGGACGCATCATTTATTAAATTTGTTTAAAAATTCACGATGTCTTTTTTTGTTGTTGCTATTTTGCATATTCCATTAGATAGAATAAAATTTACATCCTTGTGGATATCAACAAGTAAAGTAGTTTACAAATCAGTACATTCATCATTAGATATTTTTTCTGTGGCTGATCAATAACCCTCGGGTACTCGAGCCTGCACCCTAAAATTTAGCATCCAGCACGCTAACACAGAACTTAAGCAATTCCTTTATTCAATATCTAACTCAGTTTCTTAGTCGCCAAAAATATATTCCTCAAGGTGTTATCTGTTCATAAACAATCTTCACCCATTCATTGAGAACGAAAAAAAACTATTTTTTCTATGGATTTTGAAGCCTTTCATTTTCTTGGCCTGGGGTAGAAAAACAACATTTCCTTATTTAAGAAAAACTGTAGGCTCCATACTTTATCTCTAGGATGAAGAAAGTAACTTCTTTCAAAGTTTATGTACAAAACATTCTAAAAACACACACTTGGTTGAAGAGATTTCTTTGATAATAAGGCTAAAAAACCCAAAAGGAGCTATCAGTGCAGAAAACATTATGGTATATTAATATTCATGGCCTCTGGGACTAAAAATAATGGAATAATTAACGAGAGCACATAAATAGGCCTTTGATAATATGAGTCACACATACTTGAAAAGAGAAACGGGATTCTAAGACACAGATAATGTATGTTAAAGAAAATGTTGCCTAAGAGATAATAAATGTAGCTATCATAAACATACTATGAAATACTATAACATACTATAAAATGAAAGTTAAATCCATGCAAGTGTTGAAAGCATTAATATTTATTGGAAAATTAGATAGGATATAATTTCCTTATATTGGTGTTGAACTTTTTCTTGCCTGATATATACATATATATATATATAAATATATTATATATATATTAGGGGTGTTCTTATTTTTCAAATGTTTGAAATGTTAGCGACTTGAGCATTTTCTGTTTCTTGGTGATAAAAGAAGACGACATACAAAGTTTGAACAAAATCGGTCAACATTACGAGGTCGCGCAACGAGGTCAAAGTTTTAAAAATTTAGTAAAAATATAGTTTTTCCGCAAATTTCTTCAAAATGGTGGACGTTACAGACTTCAATAATTATTATTAATTTAAAGGAAATCTAATTTACTACCAGACGTATGTTTGATGTTTTTTAATAAAACAAAGTTTTCAGTAAAAACAAAGCAAGAAAGGGAGTGAGTATTGTTAGCTTATTTCATAGCTTTTTTGTATCAATTAACTTCACTCGCCTGTAGAAGATGACTTGTTCGCTTCAGAGTAAAATAGTACTTTTAAGTTTAGTAAAACTTCAGATGATAAACCCAAAAATGACCTTGGTTGCATTCTATCAATTCAGAATTCAGTACAATCTGAGTTTACATCATATGATCAGAGCCTGTATTGACCTATAAGAAATCGATTATGAAAAAAATAAATCATAATGTGTTTCTTAGATTTGCGTCAAGGTATCCTCTCAAAATTTTACTTGTCTCTGACGCATACATAATCCATTATATGCGTCATTTTGTACGCGAGATAGGCTTTTTTAATGTGCATATAACTCTCTACTTATTAAATTGACATGATTTAGTATACCAAAATATTAAAGCTGGTTAACCAAGCTTTCATTTGATATATTTTGTGTTCTAAAAATCGCTATACTTTAAGATAATAAGCCGGGGGGGGTGGGGGTGGATCACCCCCCCCCCTCGGTTTTTCTGGGGTATTTTCGTGAAAAAAATAATTACGCGCTAAAAATTTTATGACTTTTAGATTGAAGTATTGCGATCTTTTGATACCATTTTCGAAAAAATCGGACCTACCCCTACGGCGCGGCAGGTCATTTTGCGAACGTTTCTTGATTGCATTAATTGGAAATAGCATAAATACGACTAATTTGCATAATTATTACTGTATGCAAATTAATTTTACCTGTTCTGTGACATGTATGATATACAGTATGATACATGATGAATAATGCTAAGATTGATGCTAGTGGCATTAATTTCTGTTTGTGTATGAAAGATCACATTTTGATGCAAATTTGCATATTTGAATAAATTAACATGCATAATTAAAAAACCCTTTGTTCTATGGTGATGAAATTCGGGTGGTTACATTCGGGGGAGACCTAGTGGGGTGCCAAATTTCAAAATTTTCGTCGCTCCGTTGCCGAGATCTGAGGGGGGGGGTGGAATCCACCCCCCCCCGGCTATAGAGGAGCCAAATACCCGGCCTGCTGTTAGTGTAATGGTAGTACTTAGATTTTTACCCACAAAAATGTTTTTGACAAATGATTGAGGCCAATGATCAATACTAGTACAGATTTCCTTCCCTCCAATGTTCTGCATTCCTTACTTAAAAATACACAATTCATATACTATATACCATGTTTTCGCTTTCTCTTTTATCCTTGGACGATAAGTTGCCCCAGTTTAGACATAAGTTAATTATTTAAAATATGTATTACAACTTAAAACATAAATGCTTCATCATGACAGGAGTCTTTAATCCTTTTTTTACAATTGCCAAAAACCATCGTATGCTTTGCCGAACAAGTGCAAAGCATTCATTTAATGAGAAAACAAGAAAATACAATAAATAATAAGAAATAGACTTACCCATAAAAGTGAAATCCACTGATCTTAGAAGTCAAACAAAAACAATTAAATGCACAGAGTCAAGACCTACAGGGCACAAATAGTACGAACTGCAGTCATATTTATTTTCTTGATGTACCGGAATGCATTAATTTCAGTGGAAAGGTAATAAAAGATCTTATGGAATATAATTTATTTATTTTTTCATTTTTCGTATATAAATGAGTTCTACAGCATAAAAATAAAAATATACGGAACTAAAGATATTTGAGCTAGATCTAAGATATTCAGCTCTCAAAATGGGGGGAACATACTTTGAAATAAATTTATATATGTAATTACATACTATATAAAATAGTGTATCTCATAAAAACTGTTCCCAATGTGTGTTAATACCAATGTACAGGAAAGTAGTAAGCTTTTTTATGACAATATAATACCACTATTTATCAAATTGGTTGGATTTTAAAGAAATAATGGTTGTTGCAGAGATAATAAACAATGTTAATAAACAAAAAATACTTATGAGGGGAAATCCTCAAAAATCATTTCAACATTTATATTTATAAATGTAGACAAAGAAAATAATTATTATTATCTACAAAGTAAATCTCCGTTTGAAACTTTGAATTTTCAAATATACTTTAGCTGTTTTCCCTAAATTGAGTGAGATTTTAATAAACAAATCTTAAATCCAGGTATTGACATGGCAAACAGTTTTTGCAAGAAATAAAGACACAAGTTTATGCAAAAAACAATAGCGAAAATACATAAATAAATCCATAGTTAAAATTATGAGTACATAGTTACTGACTAATATTCCTTTTCTTCGGTTAACTGTTAAAACTTTATACAATAAAAAAAATAAAATTCCCTAAAATCATATTCAGACAACAAAGTAAAACTATTCAGGGCAGCTACAAAAAAAACATTTTAGTTCACATCTACTGCCCTGAAGAATTATAACCTATATAATAAGGACGCATCATTATTAAATTTGTTTAAAAATTCACGATGTCTTTTTTTTTGTTGCTATTTTGCATATTCCATTAGATAGAATAAAATTTACATCCTTGTGGGATATCAACAAGTAAAGTAGTTACAAATCAGTACATTCATCATTAGATATTCTTTTTTCTGTGGTGATCAATAACCTGGGTACTCGAGCCTGCACCCTAAAATTTAGCATCCAGCACGCTAACACAGAACTTAAGCAATTCCTTTATTCATATCTAACTCAGTTTCTTAGTCGCCAAAAATATATTCCTCAAGGTGTTATCTGTTCATAAACAATCTTCACCCATTCATTGAGAACGAAAAAAACTATTTTTCTATGGATTTTTGAAGCCTTTCATTTTCTTGGCCTGGGGTAGAAAAAAACAACATTTTCCTTATTTAAGAAACTGTAGGCTCCCATACTTTATCTCTAGGATGAAAGAAAGTAACTTCTTTCAAAGTTTATGTACAAAACATTCTAAAAACAAACTTGGTGAAGAGGATTCTTTGATAATAAGGCTTAAAAAACCAGAAAGGAGCTATCAGTGCAGAAACTTATGTATATATTAATATTCATGCCTCTGGGACTAAAAATAATGGAATAATTAACGAGAGCACATAAATAGGCCCTTTGATAATATGAGTTCACACATACTTTGAAAAGAGAAACGGGATTCTAAGACACAGATAATGTATGTTAAAGAAAATGTTGCCTAAGAGATAATAAATGTAGCTATCATAACATACTATGAAATACTATACACATACTATAAATGAAAGTTAAATCCATGCAAGTGTTGAAAGCATTAATTATTTATTGGAAAATTAGATAGGATATAACTTGCCTTTATTGGTGTTGAACTTTTTTTCTTGCATGATATTATACATACATATATATATATATAATATATATATATATAATATATATATTATATAATCTATCTATATATATATTATATATATACTTCTATTATATTAGGGGTTATATTTTTCAAATGTTTGAAATGTTAGCGACTTTGAGCATTTTTCTGTTTTTTGGTGATAAAAGAAGACGACATACAAAGTTTGAACAAAATCGGTCAACATTCAGAGTCGCGCAACGAGGTCAAAGTTTTAAAAATTTAGTAAAAAATAATTTTTCCGCAAATTTCTTCAAAATGGTTTGGACGTTACAGACTTCAATAATTATTATTAATTAAAGGAAATCTAATTTACTACCAGACATATGTTTGATGTTTTTTTAATAAAACAAAGTTTTCAGAAAAAACAAAGCAAGAAAGGGAGTGAGTATTGTTAGCTTATTTCATAGCTTTTTTGTATCAATTAACTTCACTCGCCTGTAGAAGATGACTTGTTCGCTTCAAAGTAAAATAGTACTTTTAAGTTTAGTAAAACTTCAGATGATAAACCCAAAAAATGACTTGGTTGCATTCTATCAATTCAGAATTCAGTACAATCTGAGTTTACATCATATGATTCAGAGCCTGTATTGACCTATAAGAAATCGATTATGAAAAAAATAAATCATAATTGTTTCTTAGATTACGCAAGGTATCCTCTCAAAATTTTACTTTATCTCTGACGCATACATAATCCATTATATGCGTCATTTTGTACGCGAGATAGGCTTTTTAATGTGCATATAACTCTCTATATATAAATTGACATGATTTAGTATACCAAAATATAAAGCTGGTAACCAAGCTTTCATTTGATATATTTGTGTTCTAAAAATCGCTATACTTTAAGAGTATAAGCAAATACGTACTCTCCCCAAAAATTATCTTTTGATATGAGAATATACGATTACCATCTGGTAACTCTGTTAGTGTTACCTGGATAGAAAGAGAAAGAGAAGGGCGGAGGATATTTTGTCTCACTTCTCTCCCTTCTTTTTTTCTTCCTATCCAGGTTACATAAATTTGAACGCCACTTCTTTTTGCCTATTTGGTTCAACACAATTGTATCCGATTGTATAGAAATAAGCATAGCGTGTAAATTAGTCTATTGAACTCATATATCATCAATGAAGTTGACTGAAATGTATCTTCCCCTCTCGGAGTCGAACCTACGCCCTCAAGTTTATATTGAACACGCCTTAACACACTAAGCTTAGCCCTCCCCAATTCTTGCCTATGGAGTTCGATTGAGTTACAGGATATAAATATTCATAGATGAGTTATTTCTCAGTATACTTTTTTAAATATTTACTCCACATGCATGGTAAAATCGAAGCAGTTTCATAGTAAGCTATATTTCTAAACGTTTTGGAACTAAATTATAGTTCCAGGGGGAAATTTAGCATTCAAAAATAACATAAAATCAAATTTTGTTAAAGTATGAAAATCTCGAAATATCTGCTAATCATATTTTTTATTATTGTTAATGGATTAAAAATCCCTCCCGGACTTATAAGGTTTCCTGGTGGAATCAACTGCTGATCGATCCATGGGAATCATGTGATAAATTATATAAGACAGCAAGCCGAGGTCAGCGATCATAACCATCCTAAACTCCTCTGATAGATAGGTCTGTAAGTCGTAGGTCTCTCAGTAATCAGTTGAAACTGCAAAGCTGACGTGTTTTGAACAGTAATTTGTTTAAGGGAAACAATAAAATTGCTTGAAATTAGAGCGGTATATTGGTGCAGCTGCAAAGTATACAGCCTTGTTAGAGTATGATCGTGCACATCCTTTGTAAATATACAGCTTAGTGAAAATTTTATCGTATTTTATTATATATTATAATATGATTAAATGATTATAAAATCATAAAATTTAATAAAATATGAATTAAATCACAAAAATGATGAATTGGAGATATAATATAGGATTATCACTACTTCTTAGTATATCACATAAAGGAGCATGATAGCTCAGTGTGTCAATCCAATGTTGGGGGCGTAAGTACAAATACTGAGAGGGGAAGGTAAATTTGGCTAAAAATATTGACAAGATACTAGGTTCGATAGATTCATTATTATGCTCTTATGTTAATATATCCAGTTGGATGTAATTCAATGGACTAATAGCCAAAAATAATTAATTTTCAACAAGCAAAAAATTTAAAATAGGTGCTTATTTACGGAAGATACTTGTTTCCATAGGTACTTGCTTAACTACATACAGTTTTATGTTTGTTTAAATTTTATGCAACAAATTATATTTTAAATATTTAAAAAAGAATATGTGATATATATATATAATAAATTATATATATATATATATTATATATATATAGATATATATATATATATATTATAATATATACAACGTTACTTAGATATTTTCCTACGTGGCTCCAATAGTAAAGAAATATGAAAAGAGGTCTGGTCTGAGAATAAACAACAAAAAACGGTGATTCTTTCCATTGGTGTTGGAATCCAGGACAAAATAAAATAATTGCAGGATGCTCAGTAGAAGGAAAAGTGGAAATTCTAGGAATTTCTTGGACTTCCCAGGGAGCTTCGGAATGCAATTGGTTGAATATGCAAAAACATATGGTACACAACATTCAACGTTGGAGAAAATTCAGCTCCAAAAAAGAATTGACTTATACAACTATTTCATTGTTCCTTATGTCCTGTACAAAGCATCATCTCTTCCGTGGCTTGCAGAAAAAGCAATCTCTCAAGAAAGCTCATGGCTAAATGAGCTGTTTCATAAGAGTTATCTGCCCTCTTTGAAGAGAACAAGGTCTCATATCGGAGGAGGGCTATCACTGCTTTATAAAAGTATTCCTAAAATCTTTCAGAAAGTGTAGTGGATTTATCCGTTAATCTGAACCAGGAGTGGCGAGCTGTGTCTCTTCAAGTTCAGCATACTTTTTACTCATGTTTGGGACGGATGCTACGAACGAAAATGAATGGAATTTTCCTCTATAATATCATCCATTCAAAGAATAATTTGGAAAGACACGCCGCTTTTTTCATCCTCATTTACCATTGGCATAGTTCGACAAAACAATAACAAGCCGTTTTATTTCAAAAACCTCCCAGGGCCAAAAGAACTAGAATGGAAGGCTTTATCAGAAGAAATTTTGTCTGTTCACGATTTAGACAGGGAGCCTCTGTTTAAGTGTGGAAAATTCTTCTTTCCATTAAATAGAGCAGCAAGGAATCATCTTCCACCGATACCTTGGCACTTAAGGATGTCCTTTTCACAAAACACAAAAGAGGAAGCCGAGAAATTGTGCGATATATATATAAGAGAACTAGGCCTCCAAGCGTCGTGGAAGAAAGCAAATGATGAAATCTATCTCCAAAACGATAGATGAAAAAAGATTTACCTCCCAACTTCAAATTTCTACTAAATGTTTATTTTTAATAAGCCATGTAAAGACTGTGGACAACTATTTAATTCAGTGGTCCATGCATTTGCCAACTGTCCTGCACTCCTCTTCATAAGGGAATTTGTCAGGGTCAACGTTAAAGGAGTGGAAAAAAGAATTGTCACGGCCATAATTATATTCGGACTAAGTTCGAATCCCATAAAGGCTCCTGCGAAAACACGAGCTATGGAGCTAATTTTATCGAGTATTCGCAGCTATTTGGCGGAGAAATTAATTCTTTACAGAGTAATTGTTATTGGAGACATTCGGGCCATCATGATCTCGACGGCAGCACGATACCTGGCCTTTAGTGTGAAGATCCCTACAATCAATATCATTCCGTGGAAATATGTGGGGGATCTGGTAAAATATTATCCGTCTTGCTCCGCTGGGCATCTCCAATTTCTGCAACGGATTATGAGGCAATACAGAAAATTGTTAAAAGACAAACAAAATAATATATTCAATCTTTAGCATTTTATTTATTATTTGCACCTTTGTTTATATATTTTTATGTTTGATTACAATATGTGTTTCCTAAATGTTTTTTAATTATTAATTTTTGTATATAGTGCAGCTAGATTTTAGATTAGAGATTTAATTTTAAACTAAAATGTTTATTCATATATATTTTTATATGTAATATCTCTAAATCGATAAAGTCTCTTAAAAAATGAAAATAAAAATATATATAAAAAAACATATAATTCCAAACATATCTACTAATAATCGTTGTTTTGCCTAAGTGCTTCGGTTGAATAGAGTCTATTTGAAAAATGAATTCGCATTTGAACATTAAAATATGTATAATAAAACCGAACCATCTATCAAATAGGTTGAAAAAAGATAAATTATCTTCTCGAAAGGCACATCATATTATATGTTTCAGATTCACTAATTAAGCATTGATAACACTGAACAACAAGTTTTTTTTACTGGAGATGTGAAAAATGATTTAGACTAACTTGGGTACGCTGCTTTCAAAAATCAAAAACCGTTTTGCTGTATCACGTCAGGATTTTCAGTTACAGAAATATTCCCAGTGCCTAGAAGTCAGGATTTCAATGAAATTTACAAAAATTCATTTTTATTTTTTTACATCATAAATGCTTCAAAATTATAGAAAATGCCGAAAAAAGCCACTAAAATGTAATTAAAAATGCTTTAGGCATTTGGCTTGGTTTTTGCTCCTCTGTGTCAGTTTCACGATGCAGGAACCAGCAGAAGTCGCCCATCATATTCGGGGTTGTGCCGCCCTTGGTAACGTGTCTCTATGAGTGAGATCTCTTGGTGGAATCGCTCGCCGTGCTCGTCCGAGACAGCTCCCAAGTTGTCAGGGAAGAAGTCATGTGCTGGTGTAGGAAATATATTTTCAGGGACATCCTGGACCCAAGTTCCCTGAAGGACTCCAGCAGCTGCTGCACTATTTCTTCATAGTTGTCCGCACGCTCGTTCCCAAGAACTTGTCTGTCATAGGTTGAAGCTCCTCCACGCTGCCAGCTCTTTGGGGCTTAGAATTGTCGGTTATTTCATGGTTATGAGTTTTTGGTTTATGATAATTACGAGGAAAACGTAATCTTTTATGTTTTAAAAGTATTTTGTTTCGTCTTGAATTTAAGAAATTTGCTTAGGTATTATATTAAGTTATATGTTATATTATAATATGTATATATATATATATACAAGAACGGAGTGGTAAGAATTTATCCACCGGGATAATTATGCCTTCGCCGGCCTTATATTTATATTTCTTGAGGCCAGTGGCCCACCGGGAATAGCCCGTTACTCCTGGTGGCCACTCCGCCCCTATATATATATATATATATATATATATATATATATATATATATATATATATATATTATCGTGGGCATATATATTACCATAAAAGGAAATTAGACTTATAATATACCTGCTTAAGTTGCTTCTGCCAGCTTTACTTCAAATTTTCACAATCCAGTGCGATGTGTTCAGTATAAAGCCTCAGCTAAACACCACACCACCTCTCACGCCGGTATCTTGTGGGACACTGAAAGCAGACACAGACGCGCAGACGACACTGAAAGCAGAGTATTCTGTAACTGAAAATCCTGACGTGATACAGCAAAACGGTTATGATTTTTGAAATCAGCGTACCCAAATTAGTCTAAATCATTTTTCACATCTCCAGTATAAAAAAATTGAAATTTGTTATTCAGTGTAATCAACGAAAGCATGCATACGATGAACTAAAAAAATGCTTAATAATGTTTTTGGTTTTGTATAATTTATCAGTGACTCCTTTAGGTATATTCAAATGGTTAAATGTTTTTCCATCCTAGAACATAATTTTATATTAAATTGAGAGTATAGATAATTTGATAAATCAGAATTAATTACTTTCAAGCATCATTCAGCCGTTTAATCACAAAATAGTCATACCTTTGTGTTCAAGAAGACTATTTGCCATTTTCAATATTCATATTTCAATGCTATCAATAATAATAGATAGCATCTTGCATGGGTAAGCAAAAGTCAACAGATGTAAACTCTTAAGACTTTTAACTCATTCATCTTTTTCATACCCTAAACAGATATATATATATATAACTTTTATTTTATTTAATCTACTTTCATAAAAATCATTTACCATTTCCATACATAAATGACTCTATAATTAGATTTTATTTGCATATCAACCTCATTAGATATTTAATGACGTACTCCTGATTCTTACAAATAAATATATACATACATGACTCCTCCTATAGATTAAAATATCTTGGTAGCTAATACATATATGTAACATATTCATGAATGAGAACTTCCATATAATTATTTTTGCTCTGTTTATGGCGTCATGGGTTCATTCATGACAACAGGAATAAAGAAAGAGAGAGAGAGAAGAGAATTACAGTAATAAAAGGCTTTCTAGCCTAAGAATTATATATTTTGACGTCACATATACTTTATGTATACTATTTGTTGAAGGCAAATGGTTGTAGTTGCGGTCTCAGAATGTACGCCTTTCAATGTGAATAAATTATTTTAAAAGATGGGGTATGTATTTATATAAATCGTTATCTATCTATTTTTTTCGTTTTATGTATAGCAACAACACAGGCTTGTATAATCGATTTTAAACGATTTCACAATCACAAACCCAAAAAAATATTTAGAGATGACCTGATAGTTCAGTCGACATGGATTTATGTACAGAAGTCAAACATATAAATTATGTGTTTCTTTGTAAATATTATATATATGTATAAAATTATCCCATGTATTTTTTTAAGAAATTGAGGTTATAAATTGTTTGAGAATATATTTTGGTTGTAAAGATCATAATTAACTGTTCTGCATTTAAGGAACAGGAGTTGAGTCTTGTTTTTCCCTTTAATAGAACCTTTAACAAAAATAAATGAGGTTACCTTAGAAAAATGATTTTTAAAGTAAAATCAATAGTGTTTTACTTACCAAAGAACCTACTGAAGCTAAACAAATCTTTTATTGTATTTGATATTTTGAACAATTTCTTTTAGTAGCCTCTTCATCAAAGGATAAATTGTTGAAATATTGTTCTACAGTATTTTGGAAAAATACAAAGAAATTTTAGTGGATATGGATAATACACTATGAAAAATACTTTTAATAATAAAATACAAATTTGTTAACAAAAGGAAGTAGCTCTTCATCCTACAAACAACAGGTCATGGATCAGTGCTACTCAAAAGAAGTATCATCATGGTAGATAGTTACAATGTACTCTGCAACACCTTTTTTCACATGATATAGTCCATTATTACTATTGTTCATTGTATTCAATATTTTATGTAAAAGGTCTTTATTAATGATATAAAAATATTTATTATACATATCTACATCAAAAATATATTTTACGCACGTAGCATAATATATATACACTGTATATGCGTATATGTTTGTGTACAAATGGTAGGACAAGGTCAAAGCAATTCTTGTCACTTTTGTAAAAGTATGTCTCACAAAGAAAACTATTACTAGTAGTTGTACTACTAAACAAAAGAAAAAAAATGTTCGTGTTCTTGAATTCTACAGATAGAGCAGGCAACTAGGAATTACTGGACCATGGTTTGATATCCAAATAAGATATAGTTGTGACATATAGAACTCAAGGAAGAGTAAATGCATATTTTAAGACAACAATATGACATAACTAGAGGCATATATACACTCAGAGAGTGTGTACCTCAGCCGATCCCCACAACATTCCCATTCAAACATTCTCCCTTTCACACGCCCGATTTTCTATCTCTAATCATTGTTTCCTCTCTGTTAGCTCATTTTGCATATTAAAAAAGCACTCAGAGACGGAAGAGGAAGAAGTTTAAGCTACGTCACTGGGTTAACATAGTCCTGAGCTGATATATGAACAATAATACGTCAATGAATATTTTTTTAGCGTTTGTTCTTTCCTACTCCCTGAATAGAGACCCCATTTCATTTAGTATTTTGCTCATTTTGCATATTAAAAAAGCACTTAGAGATGCCAAAATTTAATCACTTGTTCCTTTTGGCATTTCCAACAACTCCACAAAGTTTCATTCGAATCCGTTCAGTACTTTTTGAGTTATCCTGCTGACAAACAAACTAACAAACCAACAAACGCCAGTGAAAACAATACCTCCTTCGGCGGAGGTAATTAGGGCATGCAGAATCCGATGCTTCATTACAAATGGGCTGTCTCCCACATTTGGTCATAATTTTGGCAGACAGAGCCTTAGGGACCAAAAGTTATAATTGAGCCTGGTGAAACCTGGGATTGACAAGTAGTTGATTTGGACGCCTGATACATTATATTTGTGACTTTCGGCATCTAATATTATAAATGCCTACACGTAATTGTTGATTACGAATTCTTTCGGTTACTTATATAAATTATACTCCAAATTTTGGAACCATTTACCCTTAACATTGGAATAAGTGAGACAATAAAAATATATAGTAGTCTCAACTACTATCAGCTGCAATAAAACGAACTAAAACACGTGGCTTTACATTACAGGATGACTAATTAGACAGACCTTTCTTCGTGAAGTAATATTACTATTTTATTCAAATTTTCATTCAACTAATATTTTGCACCAATAAATGGTTACAGTGCTGACACACCAACATATTTTTATAACGGCTCCTACTACGGATATTTTATGATTTAAAGACGGACAAATAAAAAAGAGGGTACTCGTTTTGTTGTGTTTCAGTTATATTACTTAATTACGTTTATTTTTCACATTTTTCAATGAGTAAATTGTCCTTATTTTTTTTTAAATATTCTATCTTTGTCTTATATATAAGGAGTTTTTAACTCCATATTTGATAATATAAATCCTTGATGTTGGTATTATCCATGAACTCTTACAAATGCTTACTAGTTTCAAAGCTCTTTCTAATCATTGTGAATTGCTAAGATCTCTCTCTCTCTCTGTATATATAATATATATATATATGTATATATATATACATATAAGAGATCCTTCAAAAAATAAATTGTTACGTCATTTAAAAAAAAGTTTCACTGCTCATGATGTGTGCAGTAAAGATCCTTCTTTTAAGTCTGTCCCTTTGAAGCATGATATGATATTGAACTTTAACTAATTATTATTGATGACGTTGGAATTGTAAATATCAAATAAAAACAAATTTGAAACTTTCACCCTTCATAATATGATTTGCAAAATAGTTTTATGATAACTCAATCAAAATAATGATTGATATTGAATGATCCTTTTAAAAAATTATTTTGATGTAATCAGTTTTAAATGAAAACTCATCATCAAGGTAACCCTGTAATGGTTCATATAAATATGGAGAAGAAAATATCAGAATGCATTCCTATATTTCATGAATATATATATATATATATATCATACAATATAAAGAAAATGAACCAGCACATTGAGCACAACTAGAGTGAAATTCATACAAGTATGTACAATTAAGAATTAGAGAAATAATAAAAGTGTATTTTTTCCCAAAAACGAATTTCAAATATTGTGTGGTAATATTTCAAAAATTAGTCTGGCTATACTTTTCCTTGACCTTGATGCTCTAAATGCAACATTGATGACTGGAATAAATACGTGCTACAGTATTTTGTATTCGACTAGAGTTTAGACAGTTCGAGCCAGTTCATTTTTCCTTGCAATAGATTATAATTTTTATGGCGCCTTAGCTTTCTTCGTTGGTGTAGAAGACTTGTATTATGAAAAAATAAAGCATTTTGTATCACACTCCCTGTATCCTTATATGAATTAGAAACATTGGAGGAATTAAAACAATAATTTAGTCATTTTCACTTTTCACAGAATGAGAGAAAATTGCCAACCACAGTTTAGACATGCCCCGGTTAAATAATGCATGAAATATTACCGAATAGCAAACTATTTTCTGTTAGCTGGTAACATTTTACTGAAACCCTATTCGATCTCTTTTCTGCTCTTTGCAGTTACTTTTTTTGTTGCTATACACCGAAAACCTTGTTATGTTAAAAAAGTCCTCATCTTCTACGATAAAAGTATTATTTAAATAGAAATAAAACAGAAATCCTGGATTTATTTCTATAACAATAGTTGTCATTTATCAGGGAAAAACCAACAATCTGTCACTTATATTTCATTATTTAATCCTAAGCCTCCACACACATTCACCAACACCTTAATATATTTACCAACGACTTTCGTCATGTGCTATCTAACATAATTCATGTCTCTAATAGCAAAGCTAATCCACTTAGTTATATTTATCTTCTTAAACATATTTTAGGAGGCATGCCTTGAGCTCAAGCAAAAAAAAAGCAACAACAACAACGACTCCAAAAGAAAGACATGGCGTGACTCTGTGTACATTAAATGACATTTTATTGGGAGAACGTGACAAAAGACAAGGAAAAATGACTTTCATAACTTTCAATGAAGATGGAGAAATGTGTATATCCATCATATAAAAGAAAAATATATGTTTTTTAATAGAAAGTGTCACTTGGAGTATGAAATTATTTTTACAATATTTTAATAATAACTAATGTTGACAATCTCAAACAATGAAACAGTTTTTATTTATTACATATAGAAATACTTTGTAATTTTCAAAATATTCTGTAACGTCAATTAGTTGGTTGGAGTAATGTCTTTATATATTTTTGCTCATATATTTTCTGGTTTATTTTATATGAACTGTGAAAAATTAAAAAGGTTTTTTCTAATAAGTATCTTCTACTTCGGCGGAAGGCTGTATTATTAGGAGTGGCCTTAGTGGAATAGGGAAAGAACAAATCATATTTGAACGCTTAAAGCTTTTTGAAAAGAACCAAAAGAGAAAAGCAACATTAACCTTCTGATAGGTTCGAGTGGGTCGGAATTAAAATTCAAAAAGGCGATCGCAAAAGAAATAATAGACTTTAATAAAAACCTATCATGCCATGAATGCCATTCAGGGGATATAACTCAGCACAAAGCTGCTTTGTGCATCGGCATGATATATCTTAAAGAACGTAAAAAATAAACGATTTAAAACAAGTATCACAGGCACTCAAAGACTCAAAAAACATGGAATCAACGTTCGAGGAAATAAGGAGTACATAAAAAGTTATAAGAAAAAAAAATCCCAGGATTTCACATGGAATTTTGTTTTATTAATATAACAATATATTTCACCTCATTGGAGGAAGTCTTTAAAGAAGCTATTCATGTAGGACATTTCCAAAAACATATAAGTGAAGGAAAATTAATTATCATTCCAAAATAAGGAAATGACCTTCGTTTTGTAAACAACTTAAAGCCCTTAACGATGCTAAATTCATCTTATAAAATATTTAGTGGTATTATTGCAAAACGTTTTCAAAAGGTATTACCTTCAATAATTCATGATGAAACGCTTCAAATAGTCGACTGCTTTGGAAAAGCCTCAAGTACAATATATATTTTGCAAAGACTTTTATAATTTCAAATCTTCCAAATATTAATGTAATAAAAATATCAAAGTTATTCCAGAATTTAACGTACTAATATAACTATGGTGCATTCAAAGGATTGAAAGCAACCGGAAGAGAATTAAAAATAGAATAAGGAAAGTTGCTTTCAAACTGAGTTTTTTTTTAATAAGCTGGAATTTGCCTACTAGAATAAAGGTATGGAATTCAATTATACTTCCAACTTTGATTAACCTTCTAAAGATAACACCTTATGACATGAAGTTAACAAAAACTATTGGGGAGATATGCTCCTCTTTCGTATTAAAGAACGGAACACCAGCATTGATAAACTGGAAGAGAATATGTTCAAAAAGGTACGGAGGACTAGGCCTTTTGCCTATAAAAGATTTTTGGAACACTATCTTGTTCTCCTGGTTTAAGAGATTAGTAAAAGAAGACTCTTTATGGATGATGACAGTTATGAAAAAACTCGTCAATAATGCAAATTTTGAGTATATAAATGGAAAAGGGAATGGACCCATGAAGGTAATCGGGTAACTGAAATCCATAAATTATTTCTGGCCCAGCGTCGCAACAATAGCGGAGCTTATATCGAATAAAGTTCTTGCAGAAAAAGTTTGGCAAAAACCTACAAAATACAATAGGCGTCTGGATGTTTGGCAGGTACTACATTAAAGAAAAAATTACTTTTATAGGGGAAATATTTGATTTTAATGGCGATATCACTCTAATCCAAGCACTTGAAAAGCGTAGGATCTTAAAACACATCACATTAAAGGATCGGCCAATAGGACCAAGTGACAGTTTTTTTAACGTTATACATTTTTATGAAAACAAACACATACGTTTTATAATACTTTCCAACGAAATAAAAAACAAATATTTAATACAAATTGAGAGACATAGAGATAGAGTTGGTGAAACTGCCCCCATCGGGTCAATAATTAAAGCAATAGAAAACACTTTGTTGATCCTTCCTTATATTGGTTTCGGTACAGGATAATAACAAGTACTTTAACCACAAGTTATACCACGGTAAAGTAGTGAACTATGGGAGTTGTTTCTTCTGCAAGAAATACAAAGATACTGCATATCACTTTTTAGCCGAGTGTAAAGCGATCAGAGATGTCCGGGAAAAAGTTGCGTTAAAGGTTTATATTGATTTTAATATTGTCTTAACAAAAAATCATTTCTCCTTTATTTATTTAGGCCCCTTTAAAGAGAAAATAAATTATCTTTTAACTAAAGTTTTCATTATTCTTTACAAATTCAGAAGTACACAAGCAACTATTCCTAAAAAAAATATAACAAATTTAGATAAATCTTTTTATTATATAAATCATTATTAATTTTAATTATAGTGTAATCTTTATCTTACGTTCAGATAACTCGACAATACATTTTTATTATTTAACAAAATATATAAAAATGAGCCAAAGTACATTGTTGAAGTAATTACTTACGGTAACTTGTATTTTGAATGATTAAGCAAACTGCTGAGTCATTAATGAATTAAAGAATCATGAAGGACACGCCTTTGATAAAGTCATGGCTTTTACAAACAATTGTTCACGTTTGTAATGAAATGTTGATTTTAAAATATAAATTGTATTTGATGTACTTGTTTAAGCTGTGAATATTATCTAATTTTTCTAAGGGTCCTTAAAGGTTTTTTAAAGTATATTATTGTTTTGGAAATTAAAAAACTTTTTTTCATTTATTCATGTAAGATATATAATTTGTGAGAAAGATGTATAATTATTTAAAGTAATAAGTATACTCAGAACAAAATTATTAACATAAAGAAATATTTAAGTCAACTGTAGTTTTTAATCAAAATACATTTTTAATGTTTAAAACTAATTCATAATTTTGAAACAAACAAAAATATATCAAGTCTTGAAGTACAACCTCAAATTATATGCCAAGGACCTAAAATGCAGGGATTTGACTGTCTGGGTGATATCATATGTGGTGTCATCACAATCATGCAATGGGTCAGCTGAAACGGCGGTGCCAGTTAGCTTAGAAATGTTTGTCAAAATTGTAGACCACTTCTTGATTTAATGGTTATAGGTATGGATCAATATAGGAGAGCGTGTGGATCCAGGCTTGGACCAGGGTTCATTGGTTAGGAACCCATGGTAAATTATTTTCATTTGATAAAAATGGATGATTAAAAATAATTTGTCATTTTTTCCATAGAGAACAAAGAAAGTAGTTGTATAGAAATGGCAAGACAAGAAAAATGACTTCAGTATCAAAACAGTTGGAAAAAAGTGGAAGGATTTAATGTTTGGCTTATACACACAGAGTGTATACAAAGAAATTTACTCAATAGATTATATTTATTTGAAGAAATATGAGTAGTATTTGTTTGTGGGATTTGTTTTTCAAAAAGAAACTAAAGTGAAAAAGTTTTAAGAGTCTTTCTTTACCATGAGACTTAAATGCAGAAAATAAAAGTTGAAGGGTCGATGCAAAGGTTAAAGGATGCATTTAAATGAAATGTCTTCATTATATAGTTAAAAGAAAATGCACTTTCGGGGAATCCTTAGCTCCATGAAATCACATAAATGGAAAGAAGTCATGAAGAAAAACTATTTTTTCCTTTTAAATGAAGGTAACTTTTTCAAATTAATTACAATTTTAATTTATTATATCATACTATATATATGTATATCTTGTTTGTTTTGTTTAGCTCCTAGACTGGCCCCACCTCACCGGAACTTAATCCGTATCAGCCGGTAGTGAACCTGTCTAGGAGCTACGATCTTTATTATTAAAAACATGTTTAAAAACACATAAACATTTATATACTTTAAAATATATTCCTCCAAGGCTAACTTCCTATCTTTAACCTCTCCGTTGAGAGCCATCATTCTTTCCATTGTTATGGGCAGTCGAAGATGAGGTGGTGTGATGTATATCTTAAATGAGACTACAATAAAGCTAATATCCTGGAGCGTTTCAGTTGTTTCTAAAATGAGAGTCAAATACCAAACCATTCAATATGTGCTGGAGGCTATGATTTTTCCTCTTCTCTTCAATCTGAGGACAAAGTCGAATTCTTAATCTTCTTTGAAAGATGATAAAATTAAATATAAACTCCTTTAAAAGATTTTTCCATAGCTTAATGAGCCGCAGGGATATAAACTTTTTTTTTTTTGCTTACAAGTGCCTCAGGAAAATATTATGTTTCAAATATCAAACATGAACCCGCCAATAAATATCATTTAAGCACGGAAAATCGATTTGTTTTAGCTACACAAACCAACAATGTCCATTCATATAACTTATTTTTTACTGAAGTATTTTTAATGCTATTATATTTTATTATATCATCCGAAAATCATTTTTAACATAATTAATCTTATAGGTACTTTGCAAAATAAAAAAATATAAAGGAATGTTTTTATTTCTAACTTTAAAAAATATATTTAAATTTTGTCATGTTAATTATATTTTAGACATTTAATTGGTTTTCATGGGAGATTTCAATACTTACCCTTTTGAAAATCCAAATATATTTCTTATGAAAAGGGCTTTATTTTTTTAGGGAAAAAGATCAAAATGGATTTCACCGTCAAAAAGTCTAGCAGTGTCTTTTTGATTACGAATTGAAGAGAAAAGACATGAAGTGGCTTCATTGATCCTTCGCCGGCAATACAACCCACACATCGTTACACAGCTCAACTTGAGCGACTACACTTTTATCGTGTCAAGAAGCGACGCCTGGAGCAATCTGAAGTCCGTGGAGAAGCATCTAAAAGAAGTAATATTTGATCAAAGTGTGATCCACCAAACAAACGAAAATCAAATTCTCAAGTGATGTTCTTTTATATTTATGTAGCCAGTTTTTATTATTATTCGTTATCCGATTCATCCTGATGAACAAAGAGCAAAAGTTCTAAAGATGGTGCAAGACTTATCTACCGGTAATACAGCAATATTTAGTACTTCAAACTAGTTAACGAATCCTATCCACACTAATTAATTAAACATACTAAGATATTTAATGATTAAAGTTAACTACGTATAATTGAAAATTACATTAAACCAATACCTTATGCCAACCTCAGAAATCGATCAAAGTCAAAGAAATATTTTGAATTAATCATTGCATATATATTGTAAAATACTTCTTTTAAATATTTTTTTATATCTCCTTTTTAACCCTTGTATGGAATGTAGGATTTATAGGATCATTTTATCCATAATCAGCACTCCGGACACTGTTTTTTCAGAGATATGTTTTCTGTTTCTTCCTTTAAGTAAAAAAAGGTTTGCATCTCATAATAAGATTTGATCATTCGGTTTGACTTCTTGTAATTGAGTGAAAGTTTTTTCGCATGACCCAAGGAAGAGATGCATCAGTTTTTTCTCTCTCAAATCCAAAGAAGAAGCATTTCATTTCCGAACCAATGTAAAGAATTATCATAGGATAACTATTTGAGGTCGGTTTTGAGAATGCAAATCATTAGCATACCTCTAGGATCATCGGAATGAAGAGCTATTTCTTATTGGTACATTTATGTATTTAGCTTTAAAGTACGAATCTTAAATATTATTTGGTAGACAATATGACATATAATACATCAATCTTCAATTATAAAAGCAGTGCGAGAGACATGTGCGTTAAGGCGTGTTCAACTATCAATATTGGGGGGGCAGATTCAAATCCGAGAGGGGATGGCCATATTGTCAACCACATTGATACGATCCTAGGTTCGAGTGACAAATTTTAATGCTATAATGCTTATTTATATCCTGTCTGATGCAATTCTATCGACCATATAGGCAAAAAAAGGAATGGTATATTTTAAAGAAAAAAGTTGAATTGTTTTATACTTTAATTCATGTATGATGATTTGTGAAATCATATTTGATTTGCCCAACTTTTTTGATCCATAACTAAAACAACGGAATCGAGAAACTGTATGCTCTTTATTTTTCTTTCTTGAAATTTGCATCGAAATGATGAAGAGTAAGATAATTATTGAAGTGTTACCAACTCCATCGACTACATTTTGGCATATGCTTATTGATTGACCTTGTACTAAAAAGATACTTAACAATGTTTGATTCAAATAAAATCCGTACCAGATAACTTTTTTGCAACATGAAAACCAGAAACTAAATTAAGTTCTCAGAAAAATTAATGCATCAAATTTATATATATATTAGACGATTTTTAAATATTTGTATGTTGAGTAATTGTTTTGTCAGGTGTGTTACTACTATATTAAAAGGAATGTGTTGTCTACATGTAATTTAAGGGCTTAATATCTATTCATATAAAGCTATGTATTTTTTTCGTTGTTTCAACTCATGAATTTAGAAAAACCAGACATTATATTTTTTCGGATAACTTAGAAGTACTCTTCATTATTTATTTACGTTGACTTCCTTCTGATCAATTAGGAACCAATACATATCACATGTAAATGATACAGATTTCAATGTTAGTCGTAGCTCAAAGAGATTATTTTTCTAGAACCAATATAAATCAATTTTTATAGTTAAAAGCATATCTAAGCAAAATCATTAGATTTAGTATTATCTTCCATTTTATAAAAAAACTGACAGATCTGGCTTGACCATTAGCTTTCAAGGATCTCATACTCTTAACAAGTCAGTTATAAGGATAAAGAAGCAACTTGAACTTAGATACAAACTTCTCATTCTGAGCAGCAAGTTCATAATATGCTTTCATATAAAGAGAAATAAACACACAACAAAATTGGGAAAATATATTTGTCGTTCAAGAATAGTTTTTTCATTAGATACACAATTTTTAAAGCCATTATTGGTCAATTGTCTATGGATAAACACTGACAAAACATCACTTAATTTGTCAACAAAAAACACATATTATGAATAAATACGTATTTTTTAATACATTGTACATAAATCAAGAGGGACTCCACCAAAAAGTTAGAGGAATGCTGCTGGGCCCTCTCTTCCATCATGAAAACACTCCTCAGATTTACATAATTACGGCATGGGGCCCTTGAGATGGGGCCTTATTATAGCCCTAATAACGTAATAACTTGCTTAACTGTACCCATAATGTAATAGCGTCAGAAAGTTAATGCCATAAATTAAATTTTCTATTTTGGCCGTTGCCAAGTTTGTTTTATAATTAAAATATATAAATGTAACAACATTTTGGGGGGATTTTTATATATTTGCAATGAATGAAGGATAAGTTAGTCCGTATTAGAGTAAGATTCAAGGCAGTCGTATATTACATAGTAATTAACATATATTAATGTTTTTTAGTATAATAGGAATTATATTTAGGACCAAAAACTATATCCTTATTATCTTGCAAAAAAATGGTAAGTCTCTGCTGCTGCTAAGTTTGATATATATTTCAAAATAAATCTTTTTTTTTTGCCTATATGGTTCCAGATTTTTCCATAGCTTAATGAGCCGCAGGAGATAAACTTTTTTTTTTTTTTTTTGCCTATTTGGTTCGATAGAATTGCATCCGACAGGATATAATAAGCATTATAGCATTGAAATTAGTCTATCGAACCTAGGATCTTATTAATGAGGTAGACCAAAAATGACCATCCCCTCTCGGGAGTATTCGAACCTGCGCCCCCAACATTGAGAGTTGAACACGCCTTAACACGCACGCATTCAAACCATAAATCATTGAAATAACTATATTTGAAAAAAAATGAAGCAAATCAGTTTTAACGATTGTATAATTCAATTCAATTAAATATTTATGGCTGTGGTACAATAATAAGAAACTCAAAATGGTTGTTGTTACATTTATATTTTGATACGTATGATCAACAATACTTTAAAAAAGGCTTCTCTTTTTAAGGGTATGATAGGAAAAAAAAATATATTCTTCAATTAACATAAGCATAGTTAGAAATGAATACATTTTAGTCTTAAGATACCCCAACTTACATACATAAGCTATAACATGGTTAGAGAATTCAATTAATGAAAATAAGATCTGATTTTTATATAGATAAAGAAGTGAAATTATTATTATTTTTATTTATTTTTACAGATAAAAACTTTCATTTGTAGCTCTAAATTGCTTTTAACCTTCTCCAAAAGGTTATATCATCCATAGGGAGCCATCCAACACACCGTCTGTAACTTATAGGAATGCATAAATAAGACAGCCATAGACAGACAAAAAATGGGTTTTTACACTTATGCAGTGTAATAATTGAGTTTTTGTGCTGAGGCAGTAACAAATCTTTTACAAGCCATTTTGATTAATTTCGTTTATCCTTATTTTTCCCTTTATAATGGAATGCATTAAATCATTCATCTCATAGAGCATAGAGATAAATATCATGGCTAAAAAATGAATTTTTCAGATGTGTGTGTGTAATCCTTTATTTGATTTAAATTATCAGCTTTTTGCTGGTCCGTTTAGATATAATAATATAAAATATAAAAATATAAAACACATAATTCCTGTGTATGAACACATACACATATATATATAAACATTAAAAACACGTATAAAATTAAAAATACTAAAATAAATAAATAAATCCCCCTAAATTGGGGTACTGCGGCCAATGGTCCTGGCTACGTCCCTTGCCGCAGATAGTGTCCTGGCCGACCTCAGGGACTCAAAATTGTTCCACACAGACACTGCGTGGGACGCAAATGTGTCTGTGCCGCCCCTTAATGGACACGCCACCGAAGTCGTAGACCTTGTCGGTCTCTTTGGGGTTGGGAAGACGAGATCGCCAATGGGGTTTCTGGCACCACATCCCCATCGTTGGAGTGGAAGCACTTCCAAGTCTCTACTGCCACAGCCATGACGGTTATCTCGTTGAGGGAGGGAATTTTTGCAATACTAAGGAGTGTGTGTTTTTTTTATTAGTTTGCTGTATCTTTGCCAAATATGGTAGGGTATTTATTTCCCATTTATGCATATTTGTCTAAGCCAAGATGATATATGAGCATGGTCTGAGCACTTTGATTTATGCCATGTAATTCTTGATCATTTTTCAAACGTTTCTTTTAACGTTTTAGGTTCCTATAATGTATTACGATGCACAAGTAAGACATTGTTGATCGTACAATGAACTTGAAATATAGTTTATTGCAAAAAACAAGCAAGTAAAATATAAAATCTATGCCCTTTGAAGGATCATTTTTTATTATATTTATTGGATTGTTAATCCACATGACAAACTATACATTAATCAACTTTGAACATTATTTAACATACTATGGGTTTTGTTTGGAAAACTCTTTTATTTAGTTTATTTGAAGAGTTAAATCTTACTCATGTAAGTATGCAAATAGTTAATAAATAAAGACAACAATATCCTAAATTATAGTTGTATATTAGTTAAACTATCTACTGCTTTCATATATCTTAACAATAATGAATAATAATTTTTATGATCAGAAGCATGCATGAAAGGCGAGTGTCCACGGCTCACTATGTCATTGATAAAGATTAATTTTTTGAAATATTTTGAAAAGTTATGTTGGTTTTATATTTAAAAAAATATCTTTTTTAATTAACCTTAACTTAAGACATTTTTATTTTATTCAACAGATGAAATGCACTCATTTTCCCTTCCAAATGTCATAGAAGTCAAAGAAGTATATTAAAAAATGACTTAGAGCTTCCTGATCAATTACTGCAGAAAAAAACAGCATGAAATTTTATATATAATAAAAAGAATACTTTAAAAGTATTCTCCAACTTTTATAAGTTAATAAATTATTTCCAAATAGTTAACAACATAAAAAGTTTTATTTCATAACAAAGTAAGGATCCTAATTTATATTTGAAGACGAGTACTTCCTTTCCCAAGATTCAATTTTAGGCCAGACTTACTCGCTTCATATCTTAAGCTTCGGCTACAGCAATACATTCAAATCTCTATAACAAATGCCCCTTAAATGATTTATTCTACATAGAGACTTCTGCTTTGCTCTACACAATCTTACACAAAATACTAATTATAAAAATATAATAAAAAACGGAACAGATGTCCAATATATGGAGCATGTATGCACATATATGCAAAGCAAAAGAGGTCTTGCTAAATAATGAAATGTCCCTGATTTCAAATACGCGTCTTTCTCTTCAACCATTGAAAAAAGGAAAGAGGAAAGAGACAATGGAGTCAATAATGTATTTTTTTCTTACTTTTTCTTGTTCTCTTTGAAATATTTATAAGTATTTTTTAAAGCGGAGGTTACAAGCTAATTACAAAGAAGTAAGGTCACCATTTCCACCACCACCCCTTTAAGATTTATGATAGGCATATACATATGTAATAATAATAAAAATATATATAAATCCTTGTTAAGCATTCCACCTATGTTGTTTACTCAATGACTACATACACTTCAAACAAACCATCCCATTTTTGAAATGATTGTTAAAAGAGAGAGAGGAAAAAAAAATGAAGAGGTGGGATTACATAACATTTTATAAAGTATCATTATACCAAGAAAAAAAAATATATACCCAAAAATATGCCAAAAAGATTTAAAACTCTCCTCCTCACATCTCTCATCTAAATGGTACTACTTATGTTATTAAAAACATGTCTATTCATTATCTAAGACTTCTTCTTCTCCTCTTCTTTTTATTATCTGTAGGAATATAAAATATTCGGCATAACTCTGTGGATGAAAAAATCCACACTAAATATTTAGTGTCAGATGCCAAGTACTTATATGGTTTTTCTTGTCTTCCACTATTAAAAACAAATACGACGTGCCCTAGCCGCTGTGAAACATATGTAGAAATAAAGGAAAATAGAAAACATATAATTTTTTAATGCCGATTGTATGATAAAATGACTTTTTATGAGCATGAATGATCGAGAGAGAGAGAAAAAATCATTATATAGTTAAATTAAATATCTCTTTAAATACTAGATTGAATTAGTAATAAAAATAAAGCATTTTCAATGATTTGAGTATCCATCATTCCTAGAGTCCCTTAAAACGTTTTATCCAATCACTCTATAGGTTATTTCATGTCACTTGTGTTACCTTAATGTGTTAACGAAGAAACATTACAACAAAGAATACATAAAAATATTGAAATATTTAAGAAAACCCGTAAGCTGATTATGTAAAGCGTGTTCAACTCTCAATGTTGAGGGTAAAGGTTTTACTCCCAAGAGGGAAAAGTTAATTTAAGTTACACTCAATGATAAGATTCTAGTTTTGATAGACTGAACTTAACGGTACTCCCAGGGCAGTCTTGTACGCAGAGGTTTGGTGAACTTTATATTTATAACGTCCATATGGCTACGTGTTTGTTATCATTATTGGTAATAAGTTATGTAACTTCATTGATTCACATTGTTGCGTTTATGATTATTTTTTTTTAAATATATAATGAATATTGTAATGATAGATATAATGAAGTAACGAATGATTGAATGATCTTTGATAATTAAATTAATATTAGAAGAAAGAAATATTCGTACTAATTATCTAGAGTGTAGTGAAAAAACGCTCAGAGTTAGAATATATATTTTGCTTTTAATTAATTATGTATCCTTGTTTATTCAAATCGATGGCTGGTGTGAGCAACGTCAAGCTCCGGGAACATCTCTATGAGATTTTATAGGCATTAACTTCAATCTCACACTCAATCACCAAAAAAGGTGATAAATTTCTTTATTCTGATATGAATTTAAGTATCAAAGATCATTTAATCGTTCATTATATCTATCATTACTATCTTCATTATATATATTAAAAAATCTTATACACAACAATTGGAATCAATGAAATCACATAACTCATTACTAATTAAAATAATAACCAACACGTAGCGATATGGACGTTGTAAATATAAAGTTCACCCAACCTCTGCGTACAAGACTGCACTGGGAGTTTCAATTTAACAATATATTGTTTTTTATTTCCTATCAGATGTGTATTATTTATACTTATATATATATATTTATTTATATATATTTATATAAATTGGATAAAAGAAACTAGTTACTCATAACGAATTACCAGTTTACAATAAGCGAACCTTGTTATTCTTTTTATCAGTATTTCATATCTCTTTACATGAGAAAGAACGTTTATTTTAAATGAAGTGAAGTAATTGGAATTCCATTCAAAAACTTTGACAATTGACAAATTTTCTTCATCTATAATCGTGAAAAGTAACAAATGAAGCTTATTTGTCAGAACTAAATCATTTTGTCATGAACAAAGTTTCCTGATTTATTTTGGCATTTACATTATATATTTTTTAACAGTATGTCATCTCAATATGGTGCATTGTCTTTTTTTTGGTTAAGATGTGCATTTATTAACTAAAATCTATACAGCGTAAAAATAAGAATACACTAGAAAGTAGGAGAAAAAACACAATCTTAAGAGAGTTACGTTAATACAAAACATAAATGAACATTATAATTCAAAATTACTGTCTAAAGAAAAACCATAATATAAAATGACTTATTAAAAATTATTTCTTATTCAATATAAAACGTTGATGTCGTCTTATTGTCGAATTGATGAGTTTGAGGTTATTTGAGATAATTTGAAGGAATAAACTTAATCAAATCTCCGGTCCATGTCCATGACTTGCAGATGAATTGGGAATTTTAATTGAGAGGGCTGAATAACGAGCCGCTGCCCCAATCATAATTGCTCTAAGGTCTTCGATTGGAATATAAGAGTTATTTGTCAGTCTCTTCGTAATCAATGATTTCCTGTTGAGCAGTGCAAATTCAACAGCCTTTTGATGAGGAGAGATCTTCCTTCTTCTTCTAAATGCTCCGAAAAGAATTGTAGCTTTAATCTCGTTCGAATTTAAGGCCATATTACCACAAACGTTTAAATGAGTAAAGTGCTTGATCGTCTTCAGTAGAGGACAATCCACGAAGGAGTGCAATATATTTTTAAATAAAAATACACATTTATTGCAAGGATAATAAAATTTGATGAGGTCGGCTGAGATTTGTAATTGTGCCGTGAATTTGGACCCGTCAGCGATTCCACAGGTTTAATTATAAATTATTTTTGCCTATGACGGAGGAAGACTTAGAAGATTTAAAAACTTTCCCACTATTATTCGTACTTCATTCAATATTTGCTTGTCAAATATTAGTTTTGAAAACCACGGCATAGAAGGGCATATGGTTTTTACAGATCTCTGAAGTGGAAACCGAAACCTTCCTCCGCCAAAAGTGGAATCCGATCTCAGGTCTTTTTTATTTAAAAGATCCCAAAATGTCCAATAAAATATATTCAAAAAAATCCTTTTCATTGATACAACTTAATTAATGTTTTAAAATATTTTTTAAGCTGTAAAAAATGAAATTGTCATATTAATAATTGAAATTCAGAAAATAGTAACGACATTAAATAAGAATATATATAATAACAAATATTTTGATTCATTATTTATTATTTGCTTTCTTAAACAATGTCTTGTTTACTCTCCAATGGTAGTATTTATAATCATTGATAGAATTTAATGAATTCATGAAAAACAGATCTAATTTCTAATATATATATAAATTTGATAGTAATGATAATACTCAATAATATATTTAACATATGATAATGTAACCTCGCAAAAGAGCATGAGTGATATGTGTATGAATCGAGACTTACCTGTCAATATATATCTCTGGAAATCGGTGTTAAACACAACACATCATATACAAAACATGTCCATGGATCATGTAGCCGAAAGAACACTTTGAAATATAACTATCAAAGAGATATCTAGGGCCAAGGTAAAAGTCAACTGGGATCATAAATCTCGCAGAGTTGTTGTGATTTTTTTTGTATTATTATAAGAAACCATTCGGCTGGCTTAGAGCATCCATGACTGCAGTTGTATTTAATATCATCATCAGAAGCAGTTGATCCCGCGAGAGTGACTGAGGCAAATACCAAAGCAGAGGGCAGGCCTTACCCAGTGCACTCCATTACTTTGCCCCCAACAGGAAGGCACGCTGATGTTATAACTATAGAAGTAGACGGTTGGCTGTTCGTATAAATAAAACCATTTCATGAAACAGGTTTTCGTTGAGAGTTGAAGAATATTTTTTACCTACGCTTAATAATCTGTTGAGCACTAGAAATATTTTATGATGTTTGTAATTAGATCTCTCCGTTGTTGATCTGGAGCGTTTCTCTTGGAGGATTCTCTTGAGTTTTTTGTTATTATTTCATATAAGCATGTTGGTACTTTGTCTTGGTGTGCACTCATAGACCTAAAGAATAATGTTATTAGTTTGTCTCATGGTTTATGAGTAAGAATAACACTCAGATATTTTTTTCAGGAATGTGATTGGTTGAAGAAAACGAATATAAATAATAGCAATAATTATAAAGTAGTGAGAAAAAAGAAATCAGAAAGAATAGAAAAAAGCAGTTCTTTTGAACCATATAGGCAAAAAAATCAATGTGATATATATATATGAGTATACCAGCAAAATTTAGAAAATTGTAAATCAATTTTGCTTTACTTCTAGAAACTTTATTTGATCTTTTATAAAGAATCATATGAAACAAAAGTTAAAAAGAAAGATCTTGGCAATCTTTCTTTTCAATGTAGCCTCCTTTAGCTTCAATGATTGCATCAACACGGTGGCGGAAAGCAGCACAGCTCTTCTTGATGAAGTTGGTAGACATGTTGGCCCAGGCAGCAGTGATGGAGGTCGTGAGAGAATCCACATTGGGATGGGGAGTGCTGTTGATCTCCCTCTCCAAAAAGCCCCACACAGCAAAGTCCAGGGGATTGAGATCTGGGTTTGAAGGTCGCCAGTAGTTTGCTGGTTTGAAATCGTCAAAATTTCTTCAGCAGAAGTCCTGGGCCAACTTTGATGTGTGGGAGGGAACTCCATCCTGAGTCCACACATAGTGGCCACTAGGGTAATTTGCCTTCAACCAGGGCAACTTCAGGACTTTTACTTAGACATGGCGGTCAGTTTTCTCTCCGGCCCAAAGAATAGTACGGAGGCATGGTCTTCCTGTCAGATGCCACGACTCCTAGAACCATAACATGGGCTGGTTGTTTGGTTCTGTAGACTCCCTTGGCCTCATCTACTGACTCTTCAAGGTAGTGATCATTTCTTCGATTGTAGACCTGGTCCACTATAAAAATCTTCTTGTCTTAGAAAATTGTCACAGTGGACTTCTTCTTGTGAAAGGTTGAACGAATTTTGGTGCACCTTTCGAGCCTCTTGACCTTCATTGCCTCGGTTAAAAGATGCCTGGGCTTCCTGACATAAGATTTCAGGACATCTTTTAAAGCCCTTGATATGGTAGAAGTACCGACATCCATGGTCCGAGCCAGTCTCCGAATTGACTTTGTGGGATCCTTCTTCACCGCCTCCTTGACCTTTCCCAAAAAGTTCTCAGTCTTCTTATTTGCTCCTCCACTACCTGGAGTCCTTTCAGTACGTTTCCCATCTTTTAAAGCTTTTGAAACATTGTAAACTGTAGCCAGAGAGCAGCCAACAATCTCCACGATCTTATTTTGTCCACTTTGGCCTTAAGCAGGTCAGCAATCCTCTCACGATTCTTTTTCTCATGACTCATGGTGAAAAGTGAGCGAAAACAATGTTTTTACCAACCGCTCTACATGACTGGTACAACAGAAGTTTTAAGTAAAAAATCACAAAAGCTCGCCCCAGGGTAGCCAGAGACAATTAAACTAAATTCTAAATTTTGCTGGTACACTTATATATAATCACTGATTTCTTTTTGGCTCACTACTTTATTATTATTACTATTTTTTATATTCGGTCTTCAACACATTTATATATGTATATATATGGTTATATATATACATATATATAAATATACATACATATATATATACAACTATATATATAGATATAATAGCGTCACCTCACTCTTAGTTGTTAAGGTTATTAACTCAGAAAAATCAAGATTTCATTCCTCAAAGCAAATTGTGTTTCTACTATGGTCTTGGTTTTTACGAAGCCTTGAATTAGATTATTTAAATATTACCTATCGATATGAATTTAACAAAAATTCATATCAATTCAGACAAGGTAGCAAAATGATGTTTTGGGGGATAAAATGGCCTGTATGGCATTCTTCATCTTATTTGCATTCAGGTACAACTACTGTGTTTTGTACATGATTAATAAATTATGTATTCATTAGCAGTATTGTTCATGGTCATTTATTGCTCTATTATGTAAATATGTATTTTATAATCCAGGCTATATATATATACCAAAAATATTTTGGTCATATCTCATGTCTTATATTTTCCGTACTTTTCTTTAAATTTATGAGTGATTTACTTTTTATTAAAGCACAAAAATGATGAACATATCATGCCGTATACGAACGAAGTTGATCTTAACAACAGTCGTTTCGTGTTGACGTTTATTTCATTTTATTTTCATATATTAACTCGGGCGTTTGGAAATTAAATTTGGATTTAATATACTGTGCGTATGAGTGCATCTAAGTTTAAGTATATATGACTAGCGAGCTTGTTTGACAGACAGGAGGGCATATACAGTTTCTTTATTGTTTGGTGGAACTATTAAGTCTTGAAACAAATAAGTTGAATTCAAATATCGATAGTATTATTATTTTGTACAAGATTGTTTAATTAACCAAAATTGAACTTAGGCAAATAGTAATACTCAAATTGTTATTTCCCAAAATTCAAAGCATATCAAGACTACATTGTGATTTCAGATTCCTACAACATTCATAATAAGAGGTATTGTCGTAGCCAAAGTTTAAGGTATCAACGTTCAGGCCAAGGAAATGATCATAGATAGATAAGACCAAAGATTTGATATCCAATAACTTTTTAGTAATTCAATATTGAGAAAAAATAGAAATATCTGCCATATTTTTCGTGCCAATGACTTTAATTACTTAGAGAAATAGAATACATTTACCTTGGAGGAATATATTTTTAAAGTATATAGATGTTTATGTGTTTTTAAACATATTTTTAATAATAAAGATCGTAGCTCATAGATAAATTCACTACCGGCTGATACCGGATTAAGTTCCGGTGAGGTGGGTCCAATCTAGGAGCTAAACAAACAAACAGAATACATTTAGGTATATAACTAAACTTTTATTTTAAAATTAATTCTCTAAAACAAGTCACCTTACATCTCAATTAACGATTATCATATTTTTGAAGCTTAATAGTTTTTTAAATGTCTTTGAAGAAATTTGCGATTTTCCTCCCCACATGAAGGGAAAATTCGCACGTCGTCCCCTGCATATTTCAACGATGATTTTGAGTCTCCGGTACTGTAACCGATAAGGCACCGTGACACGGGGCTGTTGAGACCACATTCTTCTTAATTATTCTCCTAGGACGGGTCCCTCCTCCCCCAGACTTTGAGCAATTAAGCTTCGACAACTGGAGGGCAATGTCAACAACAAAAAACAAAAAAAATATATATTTAGATTAATTTTCATACAAAACCCGATGTGAAGATAACAAATAATAATACAAATAAAATTTATGATAAATTGGTTTTGCATTTTTCTTCATATGGTTCTTAAGACCTTGAAAGTTAAAGAAAATCATGAATAGCTATATCAAATTTAAAATGCTGCCATCTTTTTATAATATTGTGCATAAACATTTATTTTCGTTTTATCTAAATAAAATATACTCGCATATTTGGCCGCCTACGGCGCCCATATGTTCGTCCTTCGGGTATGAGTATGTTTTGGAGTTAGTTTGTGAGTGAAACAGACCTTAAAGAATATAAGAGAGGAGAGAGAAAATAATTTTCGGTTTTGTACAAACATTCCTCATAAATTTTTTGACTTTGTACAAAGAATATGTTTTAAGTCACATGAGATGCTTTTTTCTTTTTCTATTTGTCTAACTCCTCCTCCTCCTTTTCTTTTTTACTCTCTTTACCTTGAAAAGTAGGTAGTAAAATCAGACAAGGTCTGAATTTTTTCTTCTTCATTTCTGGTCCCATCACTTTGCAAATAGTTTTATTAGGTCCATCTTGACCCAAAGCTTCCATAGGTACCTTCAAAGTTCAAATCTGACCATAAATGTGGGAGGAGATAGCGTTCGGACATACAGACGGACAGAGATTGGTGAATTATTATATAGATACGACTATAAAAAGTTCACCCAGAAAGGGAATTTATAATTTAAACATACATTTCTTTTTTAAAACAATTACTCAATAAAGTATGTCAACACGTATGCACAAGAATATGAAGAGATAATGTAACGTCTCCACCAAGTATTAATTTGCTTTGATACGTCTCATCCATAGAGTTCGATGCCCTCTTAATAAGGAAAATATATATGTATGATTGCGTTCTGTAGGCGATAATTACTGCATCATCTGTTTATTAGCAGGCATTACTTTTGTTAGTGAAAGATATGAGCATTTTGGAGTATATATATAGTGTGTATATCTCCAATACCTAAGGTAGGCGCCTAATGAAAAGAGTAAATAGCAGATGTATACATAAGAAATTATACCTTGATGATTTGTTAGTTCGTTGGGGACAGGTTTGAGCGAATTGAAGTGTAGAATTTTAACTAAGGCAGACGTAACGTTGTTTTCTCTCCTCAACAAAACACGATCATATTTCGACAGAGAATATGAAACTGCTTGTTCAAGCAGTCACTGGCCATGGACCTTTTCTCTCGCACTTGAGTAAATGGAAGAACATCAGTCCAATTTGCGATCTCTGCACGGAAGAACCGCAGACTGCAGATCACCTCATAAACAGATGTCCTGCTCTGTCCTATGAGAGGCATGAAGTTTCTCAAGAGGAGGACGAAAACATTAGAATAATTAAATTTATGCAATGTAAAATGATGAAAAATATATTGTAAATAATTTTAGTATTAAGTAGGAATAAGTATATGTTGTACCGTGCTAGGCGCAGTGGCCGTGTCCGCTTTTGATGTTTCCGTTTTGAATGTTTCCGTTCTCGCCGTTAATGTGAATAGCCGTATTCCTACTCTGCAGTATATGGATTTCGCCGTTTTAATATGAAGCAAAAAAAGGAAGAATAAGGCGTGCGCTCAGCATCCGATAATTGATGCTCATCAAAATAACCTACATAGCGAAATAGTTTTTTTTTGTTCCAAATATCATGACGTTTCAAAATAAATAAAGTCATCTTATCATGATAAGTTTTGAGTGCAAATAAAACATTTCAAAATAGCAGAAAACTGTTGTGCTCCGGGTTACAAATAAAGATGCTGAATTCGTGGAGAATCCAGCATTACTCTTCAACTCATTTATTTTAAGGACATAAAACCAGGTCTCTGTGATCATCAGAGAAGGTGCTTCGTATGATGAATAAGACATATATGCCATGTCATTCGTGCTAACGGCTACGGACTCTGATCCGGACTCTTGGACTCGTCCACTTTTAATGACTCTGATTTTAGTTTGAAGGCTTGTGATCCATTCTGTGAGGACTTAGATACTCAGGACTTATGAATGTTTATTTTAACGATTTGGACTAATAAACTCTATTTTCGGCTGTTACATACAAATTGTATTATTTTTGATATTTTTAGAACCATAATTCTGACGTTATTAATAGGGATGCCATCTTTCTGTCGCTATCAATATATTTTTCTGGAACATAATTAATGAACAAGGACAATGAAAACATGCTTGCTTTAGAATATTTGAAAGTTGACTTGATTTTAATATGAAATTAATAGACTTATCAAGTCTATTCTAATTATATTTTTCCCGATATCTTTTTGCCGATTCCGATCTTTTGAAAAGGACGTGAAAATTGAAAAGTTTCCCTTGTAAAATTACTGATTATTGATAAAATTACCAAATTTTAAATTATATATCATTATCTTTTATATATAGATATATTAATATTTATTTTTAATAAACAAATTACGTATTTCTATATACATATATTGTCTATTTTTATATTTCTATTTACATCAATAAATTAAAGTTAGAATTCAAAATATTCATCTCTGAATATTCATATACCGTTTCAAATTATGGTACAATATGGAATTATTTATGTATACTTATTTCTAACTCGAGTAAAAAAAATCGAGGAATCACAAATAATTTTTATCTTCGTTATTCTTTTGAAATAATATTATAAAGAAAACATTTATTTTTTAATTATATAACACATATTACCTTAATCATAATTCCTTTATATTTCAAAATCAATAGCATTCCTTTGTAATGTTGTAGATTTTCATTTTAATAAGTGCAATTATACTCAAATAAGAATGAGGGGGTTTCGTAAATCCTTGTAAATATAAATCCAATGCATCAATAAATTTTGGTGCCTCGTATAAATTCTCTTAAAATTTCTCCGAAGGGGCCTATTTAAGTGACGGATTTCTCGAAGAAAACTGATGTTACTCTTGATTGTAGTGTTAAGTGAAAGACAATTTCAATATTTTTAATTTTATTCCACCTTGTCCAAATATCATTTTCTTAGAGTCGTGTAAATAACTACTCATTAGTCTCCAAGTGGAGTCCAAATTTTTTAGCAGGACCTTCACATTATTGCGTCAACAGAGTATTGAAAGCGGGCAGCACTCTTACTCCTCAGCCTTGGAGGCGGCTCAGACTCCGACAAACCTATATGCCCCAAAACCGTTCTGATCTAAGAAAAATAATTCGTATACTCCATTTACCATTTCATGGAGGCGACTAATATTAACAACCTTACAGACATGCGGATCCACATCTTTCAAACACACAAAGCTTCTTCGCCTGGAAAATATTCACCTTTTCTACTTGCAACTCGACAAAAAGCGATCCCAGCGCTGCAGGAAGTGGAACATAACATCAACAAGCAAAATACAACGTAATGCCTTTTATCAAGTCCCGTCTTCTATCATCTCCATATTCTCCACAAAAGCCCTGAGAGCCCAATGTTTGGGACGAAAAACATATGAAAGATTCTTCTACATCTGTTAAAAAGAACGATATAACGTCCCTTCTAAGTTACAGACCTTTGTACTAGCTGGAAAAAGCGCAAGTGAACCTTTTTAAAGGGAAGATCCATCTTCTGCCCTGGGATGATATAATTAACATTGCAAAGTTCGATTGATTAAACCAATTTGAATTTAATAATTTTTAAAAAGAAGAGAAGGGGGTCTCCGTAATTCATTTTTTTTGTTTATCTCATCAACAACAAGTAGTGTATTACGTAATACTTTTTGACACAGAGGTTCATTTTTTAATCATATAAACAGTATACTGGAATGTTATGAATTAAAAAAGACAACTATATTAATTTTTTTCAAGATTTAAATTCAAATACACTATCAAAGACTGTTTATTGATTTAAGTTTATAATGGTTACACTGTATTGAGAATTACGGGCACATTTGATTTTTTTGACCTCCCCTCTGACGTTTCAGTTTTTTTCTTTAAATAGGGCACTATTAATAAAAATTCTTAATTTTAATATTTTAGTTAAATGAATAAGATTTTTTTTCTTAATATGCAAACTGTAAATGTAATCAATAAACATGAATATGATGAGAGGTTTTAGTGATTCTAAAAGTTGCGACAAAAAAAGTAAAAAATATATTTCATTTCTTACAAGGTAAATAAAAATTGGAAATGTTATCCAATATTTTTTCTATATAACTCAAATTCGGTTAAAATCCATTTTTTTCTCATGTTCTCTGCAACATCTCTTTAAATACGTCCATTCTACCAATTTATTTTCCAAACCACGACTTTGAAATATATTTGCCTTCTACGGATCATATATAGCCATTTTTATTTTTTCCATTTAGCCTCCAAGCCAATTTCTCCCTCAGTCCCTCTCTCGTTCATAATTGATTGTCCCTTTCCCATAATCTTAAAACCTTCAAGTACTATATTATATACATACATATATGAATAATTCACAATTCCTTAGTTTGTGGAAAAATAAATTGAATCAATTCTCTGTAATGCCATTTTGCATAAATATATTTATAATTTATTTAACTATCTTAAAAAGTATGTAGATTCCAAGCAATATTTTTTAAAAATTGTATTTTATCATTATAATTAATAATTATATTGAATAGCCGTTCATCCACCTTCAAATAGGTCTTCTTCCGATATCTCTCATCGCCACGGCGGAATTCAAGGACCGTTTTTCTCGCTAGACTTTCCTCTTTTTTAAAGCTGTTAAGGAGTTTCCATAAATTTGGATGAACTCCAGAAATAGATGATTGGAGAGCATTGTGGAAGCCCTCAACACTATTATTCGTCCTGGGCTTTTTATTAAGCGTCCGCTGATGGAAAATGATTGAAAACTTTAAAAAATTAAAAACCCTTAAAAACAATGTTAAATGGAATATTAATTTCACCCCACGAGATATTTTTTTCTTCATGAGATACATATAATAAAAGCCATTTACCATAAATGGTGCATATTTCCTATTTCTACAACATTTGTGTCAATGCCATCACTCTAGATAACTTTTGCCATCCGATTGTTGAACCAAAAAATATTTACAGTAAAAATAACCTATACCTTTTGTATAAAAGAAGAACTACTATTAATATACATCCCTTTTTAGGACCTTTATATATACATGCAAATTTATACATAATTACCATACATATTTGTAATTTAATTACTGGAATAAACTTTTATTGCACTAAATATCGTATTTTTACAAGGCAAATGAGCATCTCCATGTTCCGTACGGGATGACGGGCATTTTTAGCCCTACTTTATTATTTTTTCTTCATGATATAAGGGATTTATCATCATCGTCGTGCAGATCTGAAGAGCTCTCGTCGAGCTCCAAAACATCATCCCTTAAGGAAGGATCACTTGGACTGTCTCATCAAGAAGGTTCTGTTTGGATGAAAAAAGGGAGCTCATGACGTACTTTTTATTAGATGCAAAAGAGGCTTTTCTTGTCATTATCCCCAAAACTCCTTCATTTTCTAGACGTTTAGGAATTGACTGTCCGTAGTGTTCTATGTTGGGTTAACGAATGTGAAGAACTCACTAGACTCTTGGGGCTTCCAGGAGTCTTTAGATCTTGTACTTGCGTAAAGAAGATGTGCGCGTTTGGGAGAAGCAGATCCTCATGTCTGATTGTGTTAGCCGCCTTTATAGAATGGAGGCGGGAGTTCCCGGACTTTTTCATGGATGGAGAGGTTTTTTCCTTTTATGATTCGCTAGAATTACATCCGACTTGATATAAATAAGCGTTATTAGTCTATGGAACCTAGGATTATGGATGGAGAGGGTTTGGGGGCGGATGGAGAAGATGGACTGGTCGGAGTCTACACTTCTTACGTGGCTTAAAGGATTGATGGCTGTCCACTTGCAAGGCTTTGTAACTTTTTTTTAACATCTCGATATGAGGGAGATCATATCTATCAACACTAAACATTATCTCACCATGTATTTGTTTTGATCAGAGCCCTAATTTTGATCAGCATCAATTATCGGATACTGAGCGCACGCTTTCTCCCTTGATTCTTCCTTTTTGTGGCTATACTGTATATGCTGTACACTACATCTACCTATTAAAACGGCGAAATCCATATACTGCAGAGTAGGAATACGGCTATTCACATTAACGGCGAGAACGGAAACATTAAAAACAGAAACATCAAAAGCAGGCACGGCCACTGCGCCTAGAACCATGTTTGTACATAGGTATTATTATCATGATTTTGGTGTTAACACAGATACCCCGTAGTGTGGTTGTGTTCTCTACTTAGTGGTATATGTGCGTTTTCGGTGTATAAGCAGACCACCAAAAATGCTCGGAGTTTAGTATATGACCGTTATTCAAAAACGGTTCGGATTCCAGTTCGGAAGAGGATATCAACTGAGAACCAGAATTAGTAAGGATTATGTTGTTGATTGCCGTTGTTCTTCTTAACGTTTTGTACGAATATAGAATTTGTTTAAGTGCGGTGTGAGAAGCTACAGTTTTTTAAAGTCAAAGGCCATGGGAAAAATTACTGTGATTTTTTAAGGAAAATAATGCGACGGATACAGATCGATGAGCGGGAAGGGGAGGATAATTGTAAATAAGTGGGTCACAAATTGCATATAAGAACTGGCTTTCGGACTGTAGGTTGGGCATCCTCGGGTTATAAAGTAATTCATTATACGAACAAAAATCTCTAAACATATCATGATTCAAGAAAGTATTTTTTTTTAGACCTTCGGTTCGAAAGAACCGCTTAAAGTGAATACAAATGGATGTATAGCTTGTAAATTAATCTTTCGACTCAAGAATCTTTTTCAGTAAGGTTGACCATAATTCCCCTCTCGAAAGGAGTCGCGACCTACGCCCTCAACGAGAGTCGAACCACACCTTTACGCACTGAGCGAACGCACTCTTTATGAACAAATCTTTACCTTTGGGTCTCAAGCTCAGATATAGAGATTCGATCCCCAATGTCATAAGTTGCTTTGAGGTTTCGGACCTCCTAAGTGACTTATGGGATTCTAATCAAGAAATGGATTCACACTCTACTATATTTTTCTATAACCTGGGAAGCCTAACAATTAATATTTTTTACAATTTTGAAGAATTGATTACATTGAAATTAAAGTCTTTATAATAAGCATTTATTCTATACAGTGTTTATGCAAGGCTGATATTGCAAATCATAAGCATTAATGGTGAGTCAATCAACAAATATAGTGGTAAAGCAAATAGGAACTGACATGTAATCTGATATTTTAATGGGTAACTGCGTTCAGTCTTGGCGTTGACAAAACATTGAAATTGTAGTCCAAGTTGTGTATATACAAGCATAAATTCACAATCATTTATTTTATAATAAAATATTGTTAAACCATCATATTTTCTATCTTCAACCTACCAAAGCTCATAAAACAAAACATAATTCCTCATGTTCAAAAGTTTTAATGAATGCTGAGTAGGCGCAATGCATTAATATTTTAATTATAGTTATACCTAAGCAATTTCCTAAATAAATAGGTTTTTATTTATAAAAATATTTCCTCACATAGTATTAGGACTGATATTTTAAGTTTTTGTAAATACATAAGCCAATTAGGCAACTGATATTTCTAAACTGGTTATTTATTTACTATTGTATTTGGATTTAATCTTACAAACAAGTCCTAATTTGATTGAATCACATCCATTTTAGATATTTATATTTTTATGACACGATTTACAGGGCTGTTTTCTTAAATTGACATTTTGTTGGGCACATCAAGATCACAAACTTGGATATTGTGATTAGGTTTTTGTGATAAGTCTGGTTGATTTGCATTTAACAAGATGAACAGTGTTGACCATGAAGCAAATGAGACTTCACAACATTTCTGAGCTCTGGCGAGCGGCCACAAGCCAGTTCTATATACAAAGTCACTGTTACTACGTTTAGCAATCCACCGTAATGAAAAATCGTTTAAGACCATGGGGAAGGTTTTTCGTACATCCAGCACCGTCCCACGACGAATGGTGGGATCGAAGGTGACGATAAGGTGACTTCTGGCTCGCCAATGTCAATCTTAGCCAAAAAGAAGAAAATCGATTGGGCAACGATCGTGACAGCAGTAAGGGACCATGGAGTGACTTGGTACAAAAGATTCAAGGTGCACTTGGTGAAAAAAAAGATGAAAACGACTAGCCGGGCACAATAAAATCCTGAACTGGATCTCAACCTCCTCTCTTCATCTGATATTCATACTGTGAAACTAAAATACTCTCTGTGGACCACTATAGAAATAGGTATAAGAACAGGTTAAGGAGAAGGACAAGTATTGTAGTAGCAATCTTGATTGTTTTGGGAGTCGTGAGAATGTTCGTATTCGGTTTTTTTAATTGATGGGTAAGATCAATGTCGGCGTCAATTCGAAGGTCCTCACGTCCGTCGTGGGGCCATGGATAGACAGAACATCTGTGGGAGACGGTGCATTTGACAGCTGGAATCGACACCGGTGCAAAAGACCTAGAATTGTTTCTTATCGGTTATTTTTGATCTTATAAAATAATTCTTTACATTTGTGTAAAGTAAAGGGTAAAGTTTTTTATAGGGACACTTACATAATATATAATGTTGAGATATTTCGAGAACGATCCCATATACTGTTATTGTTTTTTACATCTATGATCAAACTATAATGTTTATTCATGTATTTTCTCTTACGTAACTACTCCGGTTTACATATTTCTGCATGCTTTTCTGTTTTGATGTACATAATATATTTTAAAAAAGGAAAAAAAGGGGGGGAAAAGGAATTGTAGTTCCATCATAGAGTAGTACACAACGCAAATTATTTAAAAATACTAAAAAACTAGTTAGTCTTTTACCCGAACTTTAAGAGATTTAAACAAATTTATAGTCCACATAATCGACCTACAAAATGGTTATCAAGCATAAGATGTTTATTGGGCAGACGAAACCCCACAAGTGATTCATGAGGTGCCAATAAATCCCGAAAAAAAACTTTTTTGATGTGGATTGAATGTTGACAGTGTCATTGGGCCTTACTTTTTCATCAACGATGACAATTATCACGTTACTGTGAATCGAAATCGTTACCACGCAGCGATAGTCAATTTTATTAGCCTGAATTATAAGATATATATGTGGTTTCAAAAAGGCTTCACACACAGCAAATGATACAATCGATTTATTAATTGAGTAAATTTGAATAGAATGCTATATCCAGAAATGGACCTGTTAATTTACCCCTAGACTATTTTCTTTGAAACCCCTTATCTACATAAATAACCTGTCGACGCTAGAAGAGCTTAGACCAAATATTCAATGCAAATTGATGTAGTTGCAGACAGTTTATGCAGAAAAGCCATTAGAACAATATCTAATTTCATTCATGAATTAAAAAATATATGTGTATTAACGGCCAATAAATAAATCGTCGATATCTCAACCATTTTTGTTTCATTTTAAGTAAATGCAAATTAAAAACTTTTCCTATCTAGTATATATATTTTGGCTATATTTTTTTTCATCGATGAATATATAATTTTTCTCCAAACATATATTTGTATTAACCAAATGTCCTGTTTCAAGGATAATATTCTATTTGACGAATGATACAAGAAAATTTTGAATTTAAAAAAATAACTACATGAAAAAAGAAAATAAATATTATATTCCATTCTTTATTGTTACAATGACATTTTACATCTCTAATAAAATAGAGGTTAGCTGCACTATTCTTGAAACCGCTTACTATTTTTTTCTCATGATGTTGGTGAACCAAACCATTTAGTCGTCATCAAATTTGGCTTCCCAATTGAAAAATAGTCTATTCATGTTTGCTCAAAAATGTTTTTCATTTCTATGTAAAAATATTACTTTATCAAGGAAATGATCCTTGGGCAAGGATAACGACTTTGTTTATTCAATTCGTCTGTTGTCAAAAAAATAGGGAACACATATATAGAAACACTCATTTATTATAAATGAAGGCGCTGAATTACAAAAATTCAATTATAGTAATAGAAACAATTGTTTAATTACATTTGAATGCAAGCTTTACGTTTGATTTGCTTTTTATATTGTGATAACTGATTCTACCTTATTTGAGATCACTGAATCCAAAAAATGACATCAGTTTGCCTTCATTACGTGTAGTTTATCCTCTTCTGTTTATAGAAAACATGAAGACAACGAGGTTGGCACAACTCGAATCAGAACTCGATAAAGACGTTAACCTACTCTGTTGAGCTGGTGAAAATAAAAGTAAACTAGAGGCATATTGCACTCAGAGAGTGCAAACCTCCGCCGTCACTGGTCCTTATGAGCCTTCCGAGGCGGATTTTCACGACTGGGGCGGCGTAGAGGGACGGGGGAGGGTTCCCCTCGACGGAATTCCGAGAGGAAGACGCTCCCGGCACCCGATTTCACAGCACAGCGACATCTATTGGCAGAGTAGGCTAACTTGAAATATTTATTAGTATTTAGCTCATTTTGCATCTTAATTCTGCACTCAGAGATACAAAATTTAATCCCTTGTTCCTTTTAGCATTTTCCACAACTCCACAAAGTTTCATCCGAATCCGTTCAGTACTTTTTGAGTTATCCTGCTGACAAACCAACAAACCAACAACTAACAACCAACGCCAGTGAAAAAAATACCTCCTTCGGCGGAAGTAAAAAGCTTTACCATTGACAACTATCGAAAGAGGCTAAGGAGAAGTATTCTAGTGACATTATTGACTCTTTTATGATTTTGAGGGTCGTGAGCAAGAGAGGACAGAAGGCTCACAAAGTTTAGCGGATCAATTTTATATATTGATATGTTCTTTTATTATATTGAGGTATAAAAATGCACATTGCATAAATATTTTAAGGGTCCAATAATCTTAAATGTTTTTAATTCGTAAAATTTTACTTGTTTTAACGAATATTATATTTTTGGTCACGCCAATATAACACGTCAATCTTTATCTTTGCACTGACTAGTAGAAAACCAAGGTATGAACTAAATAATTTATTTTTCAATAAGCTCCAAATATAATTAGATTATTCCTTAGCTTATGCAAGCTTGAAGGTAAAGTCATTTTTGTCACCGTCTGAAATTAATGCAGTTGTTCATAAGTCTAAATACATTTTGTGAGATAGGAACCCTAGAAATTTGACTTTTTGATATCACAGTTTTTAAGAATTAATGCCTCAAGAAAAAAATATTTATTCCTTGATGTGCTTACTATTAAAAAAAAATACCAATTCCCACAATTCATTTCGTAATTACGAAGAACTAAAGAAAATAATACTTATGTATATATAAATTTATTTTTTATACTAAATGACGTAATGATATGTCTTCTCCTAGTATATATATATATATATATATATATATATATTCTGTTACAATTTACTTCATATTACCTGTTTAGTAAGAATTCCATAATACTATATACTAATATCAATGCATGTTATCGAACATTTTTTAGCTTCCTGACATTAATATTTTATAGAGCAGAAACCTTTCAACGAAGTAACAATGCTCTTTGATATTTATTTTTTATGCATGATCAAATGACATAGATTTTATACATGAATACAAAGAAATCTCATATTTAGTTACATATGAATGATAATATTCTTGGGTAACCAAATACAAAATTATTCCGTCTAAAATGTATTCATTAAATAATCAGGCACATTGTTTTGTTTGTTGTGCCTATAAAACTTTTATTTATAAACAGATTTATGGATCATCGTTACACAATACGAAAAAATGGCATCTATGTGTAAACATATACATTCACAAACCATATTAAAACATTATAAACCATTGAAAGGAAATCTGATGAGTTTTTGGAATGTTATATGAAATATAAAACAGTTATGTTGCAAGTAAAAATCAATTGTATATAGAAGTTAATTAAGTCGAAGACTCATGTTGCTTAGGAAAAAATTACATAATTTTATAGGTATTAGATTATAAACAGTCGACCATAAAAGGCCAGCAGAACCATGTAATCACATTTAAAATTTAAGAGTGCAAAAACCCAAAATATATGGGTTTGAAAGTCTTATTGAAATCCTTGTTGTAATTAAAGGAAATTATTTATCTTTGAGTATAATATCATATACAATCATTAAATCATCTGATATTACAATCGAAGAAGTAAGCATTGGATTGCTCCCATCAAAATTCAGGATATCAGTTGCTCTGGACTCAGTTTGATATTTATCCCTTTGTCCTTCCAGAAAATGTACTGTTATCTGAAGTTCTTTTTGCTGAGATATTACAAAAAATAATGTATGAAACTAAATTTCTTTAACTTGTCTTTGATCAGATATTAAAGTAAGCAGTACATTATACTCTTATAAAGTTTTTTTTGTTAAATAACTATTTCAATGTCTTATATTAATGTTATATTTTCATAAATTTTAAACTATCATACATATATTTTATTTTTTTGTACCAAGTACAACTATATTTCATGTTAACATTTAATCACATCGATAAAAAATTAATTTATGCACTTACAAATGGATCACATATGTTATAAAATCGTCAATAATACTCATTAAGTATTTAAATGTCTTAAATTAATGTTATATTTTCAAATAAATTAAACTGTCATATATATATTTTATTGACTTTCATTAATTAATTCAATAAAGTTTTTAAATGGAAAAGAATAACTCTATAATTCATTGACTTTTTTAGAATTCAGGGGCAAGTGAATCAATTTAAGGATTTATTCACAATAGAAATGTACAAGCCTTTACTAAATGGTAAACACTTTGTTTCATTTTCTCTAGTTTATAGTACGTTTTTTAAATATACGTCATCATTAAAAAATAATGCAATGTATCTAAATATATACGTCACATTAAATTGTACTTTGTGGTTCTTTATTTTAGTTTCAAATAGTTCAATTGAATTGCATCTGTAAGGATATGAATAAGTATTTTATAATTATAAGGAGTACAAAAATAATCGTTTAATTATTGAAAAACGTTTTTGATGGTATTTTCTGAAGAAGACAATATTTCTCAAAATTGCATAATTCATGATCAACAATCTTTTGTCTGATGTAAAAAACTTTATCATTTTTCAATAATGTTTTTTTTATAAAAAATATGGAAAACATCGAGGTGTAAGGAACCGTATGATAAAATATTGAATTTTGAATAAATTAATATTAACTAAAACGTTCTAAAAAAAATAATGTAATAAATGTCAACGTTAGGAAATATCACTATTTTTTTTTTTTTTTTTTTGTACACCAGTACAACAATTTTATTTTCATTTATATCTACCACACGACAATAACAACAAAACTTTCAAAATCAAACCTTATAATAAAATTTTAACCAAAACATTAACATTTTAAACTATAGGGGGGAAAAATTTAGGGGGGCTCTTAAGATATTTTTAAAAAACAAATTTGTATTAATAAAAACCATTAAGTATAGATACAATATACAAAGGACAGCAATTATGTCAATAGTTTTTTCATTGTTTTATCAACTATTTCTTTAAAATTTTGGGGTATGGGTCCTTTCTGTTCTCAATTTGTATAAAAAGAACTGGGTCTTTGCCATGATAAAATTAACCTCTTCCTGATGCAGACCGGTATAAAAGAAACAAAGCTTGTACGCCGCAATTGTAAACCTAAAAACTTGTTAAAATATATTGAAGATAGTTTAAGACCTCCCCTATCTCTGTACACTCTAAAAGGAATGTTTAGATGTCTCCAAACAGTTATTGCAAAAGAAACAATATCTTTCCTCCTCCGTCTTTCCATAGATACTGCCCAGGGTAAGGGTATTTATCACAATTTATTTACCTATTTAGTCCGATAGAGTTGTATCCGTGTGGATATGAAAAAGCATCATAGCCTGTAAATTAGTGTATTGAACCTATGGTCGTTTCTATGAAGTCAACCAAAATGTATTTTCCTCTCTCGGAGTCGAACCTGACCTTTTTAATTAAATGGTTTGATTGAGTTGCATCTGTGAAGATAGCAATACGCATTATGTTTTAAAAATCACTCAACACAACCTAGGAGATTTCCATAAGATTGATCAATTTGTAACTTTCCCTTCCCGGGAGGAAGCGAAGCCTTAACATTGAGAGTTGAACACGCCTCTAGGAACCTAGCTATCACGCTCCTTTTGCATATATGTCAACTACCAAATATTTCCTTAGCGTTTATAACTCTGTTAAGTAGCCTTTAGAAACAAGCACTTATTATCATCAACACATTTTATACTTAAGACATTTCTTTACGAAGGCTAAAGACATTGCAGGCGGGTTGGATCCCTTTTTTGATGAGGCTTTAATTTGAGCGTTGATGATTTTGTCGGCTAAGATGTATAAGTACAAAGCAGTTCCTTCATCCTTTCCTATGAAGGACATAAAAAAGGGGATTGGTTTTTTCAAAATCCCAAGTTAATTTTCTTCCTGAAAAGGCACTCCTTTTAATTATAAATTGGATCTTAGAGATGTGAGATCTATATGATGGTATTCACTTCTGAATCCTGTTGTCTCATTGTTCCACATCTAATAAAAGCAATGAGTCTATGAAATTGAAGTCTTAATTGGGAAGACAATGGTGATGATATATTTGGCAAAAAATCAGAAAATACTATCATAGAAAATTCAGTTTATGACAATTTTTGAAAAGTGATATATTTTTTTAATATTTGATTCAATCAGATTACTGTTTAGATCAACAAATTTTGTCTGCATGCGTTGCCAAAAAAAATTGTCAATCCAATAAATTCCTTAGGAATCAGTGATCATTAATATAATAAATAAATATTATTAGAAGATATAAATTACACTTAAGATTTTGAAATATTTTAAAGATTTTAAACGATTTTAGAGACCAACATAATTTTTTTAAAGAATGTTATTGCTCCATAACGTGTAATTAATTAAATAGTTAGATGTATTATAAAATAAATACTATAGCTATTATGAAATATTTTATAATTTTTGATGATTCTAAAGGCTGATATAAAGTGTTAATTGTTTTGAATTCCTTAATTATCAGTATTTTTAATATTTTTTTTTATTCCAAAAGGTTTCACGAAGAATTCATTTTTAATTGCATAAAGTATATCACTACATTCATTATATTAAAAGAAAAAAATAGGTCAAATGTTGATAGTTTCAATTTATGTTAGGCAATAAACATTAATACGACTTTAGAATATGGACTCTCAATCCTCGTCAAAAATTTACAATACTCAAAAATTAAGGCACATATATGACAGGATAAAATGCATATTTAAAACGTTCACATAAGAAACATTTTTAAATTTAATAAGTCTTAAAAAGAAGCCATAATATAAAAAGTATTTTTAAAATGAAATTCAAATGAAGAAAGTGACCATTGAGTTATATATTTTTTATATGTACGAGGCTGTTTCGGATAAATATGCGAAAAAAAATTATTATAAAATATAATTTGAATTATAACGAAAACAACTTTAACAAATCTTTTCCTCATGACTTCCGCCGATTCGAATACATTTCTCTCACCTCTCAACCCACTTCCTGAAGACCTCACGGAACCTGTCTTCCGGGATGGTCCTCCCGACCCGGGTCCACTCCTTCTGGACGCTCTTGTCGACGATCTCCACGCCCTCGAGCATCTTTTTCATGACTGGGAAGTAGAAGAAGTCTGCAGGGGGCAAGGTCAGGAGAGTAGGGTGGATGATCGATGACCTTGATCCCCTTCTTGGCTAAGAATCCTTCGTGCTATTAGCCATATGGCACGGAGCATTGTTGAAGTGGAAGTACCAGAAGAACACGGCCACGGTGATGGAGGTCCTCACCGGGAGATAGTGCTGGAAGATCACGCCGCAGTTGTCGAAGAAGCTGAGAACCATCTGTTTCTTCCTTGATTATTGCCGCTTGAACTTCAGGGGCGGATTGGAGCCCTTCGGGAGCCATTGAGATGACCCTCGTTTGGACTCAGGAGTGAAGAAAGACACAAAGATTTCATCCATTGTCACAATCTTGTCCAGAAACTCCAATCCGAGCTCAAAATTGAGTTTCAAGAAGGCTTGTGCGCACCTCACTCTCTTCATTTTGTGATCCTCTGTGAGCATCTTGGGGATCCATCTTGCTGACTTGATTGAGAGCCCAAAATCGTCATGGAGGACGTGGAAAATGGTGTTGATCGACGTCTCGAACTTGATAGCCAGTTCCTCCATTGTCACCCGACGGTCGGCCTCCACGTACACCCTCACAGCCTCAATAAAGTCGTCGGTACGGACCTTACTCCACCCGTTAGTGCTCCTCTTGTCTGAAGAGTCCTTCCCAGCCTTAACTAATGCTGAAATGCGGTAGATTTGGCTTTGGGAGATGCTGTTGACCTCAAAGGCCGTGTCGACCATGGTCTTGATCTCCTTGGGAGTCTTCCTGGCATTGGCGAGGTCCTCGACGAACTTGAGGATGCGCAACATTTCTCTTTTTTGCTAAAATTTGACCCAATGTTACAAATAACAAAAACAAAAGCTTGATTTTCATAAAAAACAAAGCTCTAAATCGGTTTTGATACATAAGAAAGAAATCAATCCAATTTGTCTGAGCTTTAATTTAAGTCTATGATTTAGAAGATTAGTGCAAAATTTTGCAAGATATAACTGATTTGCATCATTATCCGAAACAACCTCGTATATGCCATTAACGACTGCCAAATGGGAACTACTATGGAGACGGCTCTGAATATTTTGGAGTTGGAAGGAAAAATGAGGAGCTTCTCATCTCGCCTGTATTATATCCCCACGAACTCCTCAAAGGTATTGTCTATTCTGGCTCGAAGTATATTAATCTCTTTGCGGTCACCGAAGTCATGGAGTATATAATATTTATTTTTTTCTTCACAAATAGAACACCTACCTCCCTCATCCAAAAAAATACAACCCAGAAGAGATACGGTATTTAATATAAGCTAGTTTAGATGTAAGTATCGAATAAAGATGGACATCGTCATGGTTTTTTGTATACGCAGGCACATAAGAGCCTTTAGTATATACACAACGTCAAAAGGTTGATGTATTCGACTTAATCCATCCTTTAAATAGCATTCGAACATTCTAGAACTCTCTATTGTTCTTTTTGAGCTTAAAAATCCACCTGAGAGATTTCTGAAAGAAAAGATATTTGAAAAAAATGGCCAGGGAAAATACGGCAAAAGAAGAAATGACCAATGAAAAAAAGGACCGGGGATAAATGATCCAAGTAAGAAAATAATATATTGACTCATGGAAAATAGCCCAAATAAATATTCCACGGCAAATAACAACATCAAGATTTTTAATCAATAATTCCTAAAATTAAATTATTTTTGCCGTTATTACTCACTTTTTATGAAAATAGTATTTTTTTAATAGTTAATTATTTTCAACTCAAAAACTTGCATATCCATGCATTGAGGCCATTTTTCCATGAGTCATAAAATTTCTTTTTTATCCTGGGTCATCTTTCTGGTCCATTTATTCCAGGGTAATTTCTGTCTAGGCTGTATTTTCTCCGACCTTTTCTTCTGGACACCGATGGAAACATATTCCTTGATAAAGAGTGTCATCAATTCCACGTCTTGACGAACCATAAGCCTTTAACCTTCGCTCTGAACTCTACTTCGGATCGGTACATGCTACGGGAAATCAGACAGCAGATTTACGGACATTCATGTGAATAAAATAGTTCATTCTCTGTCGTTTTAAAGAACACGCGAAGACATGCAACATCATCCAGCCGCCGAGTCAAGTTTGCCTCTCTACTGGAGATTAACTGTCATTCCTAATAACAGGAGTGGATAATGGAGAAATATGTTTTAGTACACCTATTTTCAATATATATTATTATTATTATTTTTTTTTTAAATAATAAAAACATTCGTTTTATTCTCTCACGTTAAAATTATTACAATAAAAATATCATCTAAAATATGTATCAAATAGTAGAATTATGTTTAGAATGTCATGTAAAAACACCTTAAAGACATGTCTTTAAAAGATCAAATATAAAACAATATAAGCCATCAATAATAAAACAGGTTTTCTTGATACGCTTCTTATCCGTCAACGGTTAGTGACGTATTGCTTGTTGTGTTAAGACTTCAGGCGTCAGTAGAAAGGAGAGTTTGTAGTTTTTCCTCTGAGAAGCTGTCGAATTCCCTCGTTGCGAACCCCACGAGTCCAACAACCAAGCGTCCTTCCCGTCTTCTCAGAGCATCCACCATCGACTGAAGCTTGACGAGGCCCCGTGAGACAATCCGCTCCCTTATCGATCCTCCACTCGGGCCATATAATTTCTCTTTAGAGGACAGCGCTCGTCCAAGATATTTTTCTGCTCGGGTTGAAAATAAACGCACTAGCTCTTCAACGTTTTTACAGTCTCGGAAGTAATGCTCCGTTTTGTTTGGGACTCCACACCGCACGCAAGTCTTCTCTGATCCTTTCCCCATCTTAAAAGGTGAAGCAAAGGACCCAGTGCATATCATGTACTTTAGCTCTTGTTGCTTTAGCAATAGCAGTGGACATCTTATAGTCCTTACGAACGTATTTAATTCGCCCGTTTTAAGGCCAATCCGTTCGAATAGATGGATGAACTCCATTCTTTTTTTCCCTGAGGTACATAATGCCTTTTTCATTAACTGGTTGGAGAATTTTTCCATAGGCAGGTTCAATCCCTTAATTTTTTTCCCACGTTGAGCAACTAAGCTTTGTTTCAACAAAAAAATACTTGAAGGTATTGGCTCACTTAGATTAATTACATCGGCTATTGTATTTATTTTATATCGTTCAAGGGTGACTTTTTTAATGTCGACTTTTACATTTTTATTTGCAATTATATTTTGATGATGGCCTTGAATCCATTGCATGTTGTTTTCTATTTCCATGCAAACTCCTGAGAGTCCGGTCCCTTCATTTTTTTCCATTGAAATCAGTCGGGCCCATAGAAAGTCCGTCTTTCGACGTTTCCACCATGAGTATGTTAGTATTCTCCATTGGATGTCGACTTTTAGAGCTCCCAAGCCTCCTTTGTTTTTTGTTGTGTAAAGTCTTTCTTTTGATATTATTTTTGGACAGGCTAATATCGAGGTTTGGGCCATTTTATCCAGCCCTTCTGCAATCTTTGAGTCATATAAAATCAATCTTAATAGATGATTGAGTGCTGGGAGACATTCTAAATTCCAATATTTTATTCTTTCAAATAGACATAAGCTTTGGCCACCAATTTTTCTAGTCTTACCCAAAATAGTTTGTTTTATTCTTAATAGAATATCCTCCTCCTTTCCAGATCTCGCCACAATTCCACCAAGGACATCCGCCCTCTCGACTACCTCCAATCGACCCACCCGACTTCGGAGATCACCACTGTTGGATATGACTTGGGATTTGTCGAAGTTTATCTCCAGCCCTGAATATTTTCCAAAGGCATCCACTATCCGCATGAGTCTCTGATATTGATCTACGATCTCCTCACCCAATATGAAGTAGGCATCATCAGCGAAGAATAAGCTGGTGAACTTCTCCCCTCCGACGACAGGACCTTTAATATCCTCCTGAATTCTCATCTGAAGAGGCCGCAGCGCTACGAGAAAGAAGAGAGGGGATATAGGATCTCCCTGTCTTACTCCCCTTCTACAATTTATGACATTTTCTCTCAGAGCTCCAATCTGAGAAATATTATCCTTGAGGAGCGATCTCACTAATTTAATAAAGCTGTCCGGCACTCCCAATAGCATCAACTGTTCTATTATTAATTTGTGACTCACCGAGTCAAACGCTTTTTTAAAGTCGACCATTATAACACCGTATTCCTCCTCCGTCAATTCTCTATTATTTAAAAAACGTTGAATAGAAAATGTCACGTCACCAATATGTCTGCCTTGACGAAAACCAAACTGAGAGTTTGGAATAAATGGTTCGATAAATTTCCCCAGTCTTTGAGCAATACATTTTGTTAAAATTTTATAGTCCATATTTAAAAGAGTGATAGGCCTAAGGTTTTCAACTTTTCTCGGATCCTTTCCTTTTTTTGGGAATACTATTATGACTCCCTTTTTTAGGCGTGCTGGTATATGTCCTTTTTCCAAGTAGTAATTTAAAACTCTAGTGAGCGGTGGTATCAAGTCTCTAAAACTTTTGTAAAACTCAACTCCAATCCCGTCCAGGCCTGCTGCCTTTCCTGGTTTCATTTTTTAATTGCATCTAAAACTTCTTCTTCTCTAAGTGGATCCATGAGTCTTAGTGCTTCTGGGCTAGCTTTCACTGGAAAACTAAACAGATCCTCATTTCTAGAAGTTGGTTGTTCTTTATATAAGTTGGAATAAAATTGCTGAATTATGTTAGACTTTTCTTCTTCTATGAAGGTCAAGGTTCCTTTTTCATCAAAGAATCCCCTGCTTCGTGGTGCGGCCTTATTGTTGAATTTCCCCGTTGTACTTAAGTTTTTTTTGTTTATTTCAACACTCCTCCCCATTGATTGAAGCCATGTTTTTTCAGTCTGTTCTTTCATGATGTTTTCTAATTCTAACCTAGCAGCACCCTCTTCATTTGTAGCTAATAAATCGGCAATTCTTTTCCGGTATGCCTTATGCTTTTGCGCTTCCTCTTTTTGAACCATATTTGCTATTGATTTGACATTCTTTTGAATTCAATATATGCTTTATCCGGGTTATATCCTTTATCAATATGGTTATGAAAAGCATCTATGAGGTCTTCGACAGCTTCCCTGAAGTCTTTATCATTTAGAGTATTGCTATTTAGCTTCCATACTCTGTTTCTTGACTTCGATTTCTCATGACTAAGTTCAGCCAGGAGAAAAAGGTGATCGGATATGTCCATACTAGAAATTGTGGCCAGTTTTGTCTCTCTTCCTGCAAGATTATTAGATACAAAAATATGATCCAGCCTTGAGGATATTATTTTTTCGTCCCTCTTGACCGTAAATGTATGCTTTGCTTCGCCGGTTTGAAGAGCCAGATCAGACAAAGCATGGCGGTCGATCCATTTTCCAAAGGCCTTTGCATTTTTATGTTTTTGACCATAGCCTTTTGTGTCGATGTGATGATTTCTCACCACATTGAAATCCCCCCCAATGATTATATTTTCAGCCAAACTATCAATTGAGCACAAAAGATTTTCGATTGTCCGGTCAAAGAATTCCTTTGAGTAGGAAGGTGCATAAATGCTGCCGATGAACATGTCGTGGTTTTCCAAAGTTGTTTTTACCAAAACTCCGTTCCCACTGTCCAATAAATTAACTGTTTGACTATAAAAATGTTTTTTAATAAAAACAGCACAACCCCTATGCATATGGCGACTTACTCCCTTTACAGCAGGACATAGATGAATAGTATATGTGTCTTCAAATATCCTTAAGTCACATACGTCAATAATTCTAAGGTCCTGGACGAGTACTACATCCGGAAAGTCTATCAGTTTTAGGTGCTTATAAAATCTTTGTTTCTTTTTAAAATCCGAGGCTCCGTTTAAGTTTCCTGAAAAAACACTTATCATGGATCTCGTTTGAATTCCTCAGTCTGGGGGCTTTGAGGTCTTGAGTTCGAATTCGTTTTTTCCTTTGAATGACTTCCTTTTATATAATTTTCTTCCTTTCGCATATTTAAACCTTTACGATTGGAGGAATCTTCAGGTTTTTCTTTATTTTCGTCATAGTGGCTTGACTTCTGGGGGGCTTCTTTTGTTCAGGCTCTTGGTTTGATTTTTGAGGGTCTTCCTTTTCTTCACATTCTTGTTTGCTTCATTCAGCTCATCTTGTTCACTTCTATTATCATCCGCTATTATGATTTCCGGGCTCTCATTTATTCCGTCCTTTGAAATTTCAGACAGAAAGCTAATCTTTCCCAACTTAATGTTTTCCAACTGTTTGCTCATCCATCGTGTGTAAGCATTTGGGCCTTTCCTTGGATATTCACACCTTGTTTTTCCATGGCCAAATCTAAAGCAATTAGAACATTGTTTTTGGCGTCGAGGCTGCTCCACTTGAAATATTCTACCATTAACAGGTAAGAAGTTGGGAATATTTTTTGGATTTCCATTTAATTTGACATTGTAGTCTGTTCCCATGGCTTCCATTAAATGAGGAAACTTTTTACCGATAGCTGACTTTTTCCATAAAAATTTTTCTTCTGCAGATTTCGGTGCTTCAGTAATATGGATCACTTCTTTCACTAGTGGCTTTAATGTATTTTCAATGTCAATTTTTTCTAAGTCAGGGCGAGCCTTCAATATTTTTATTTCAAAAGAGTAAGTACCACTTCTTGACAGAGTAAATTGTCTACAGTCAACTGTGGCTCCATACAAATTCCCACTTTGATCCACCAGATCAATGTCCTGAGGAAATTTATTTCTTGACTGAATTCTGAGGGAAGCTTTTTCTCTTAATATTATTTTGGGCCGATGGGGGTATCCCAGCAGAATGTTTCAACTTCATTTAGGTTTAATTTGAAAGCATCTATTGCTATAGTTGCTAAAGCATCAGGGCTGATTTGACTTTTTTTAATTCTTTCATTATTGTCTCTGCGAGTTATATATAGCTGAAGAGACTTCCATTCAGATTTTACTTGTTTAGTTTTGCCCATTTCAGGCTGCTTCACAACCTCACAATATAAGGGTTTTTGTGGTTTCTCATTTTCCTTCATTAGCTTTGATTCCGGGTCATTATTAGGCCCAGACTCCTTCTTGCGTTTGTTCTCAGTAGAACTACAGGACTCCTTTGTTTCAGGGGACAATATTCTTTTAAAACTTAATTCCTTTGCCCCTTTTGGGCTGCATGGAGTTAAGGATTTTATTTTATTTTCTTCTCTTTTTCTTTCATCAACGAGAGGACAAGTTTTCCTTTCTTGACGTGTGGGAGTTTCAGACAAGGGTATTTCAAACTTTATTATCTAAATTTATGTTTAAAAAAGGAATGTTTTAAAAGATATAAAGGACAATAGTTTCAAAAAATAAGTTCAATATAAATTGGAAGTCCTGAACACTATATATATAGGACTAACTATATATATATATATATATATATAAAGGAACAAAATATGAAAAAAATAGTACAATATCAAATTGGAATCCTGAACACTATATATAATATATATACACACACAACTATTATATATAATATATGTATAATGTATTGTTGTATTACAGTGATACGTGTTCCAAAAAAAATTATAAATTAAATTATAATATAAGGATAAGTTTTTGTGTACTTCTCTGAAATAATATTCGTATTGAAATATGTAAATATACAATTTCCTTCATTTTGGTCAAATCATATCCAAATCAAACCTCCCCTAATTTTGTTGACATTATAGATAAGGTATTAATTAACTAAATATATGACTTTGTTTAACGTTAATAGTTCTTTATTGCTAAAATAGAGTACAGTTTTGTCTTACAATTCTGATAAAAATGAAAGCACCTAACTGTACGATTGATAGAAAATAATAGTTACGTCCTGTGCTCTAATTATTTTTTTAGCTATAAAAAAATGATAAGAAAAAAGTATCGTCAGTTGTTCCAATGAGGTCAAACTTTTCTTATATTGGTATATTTATGTGCTACTCTCATACTTTCTGGATTTATTATTGACTTAAGAAGTTATTAAATTTATCATATTTTCTACTTCAAGAAATTATTGATATTTAAAATATTCGATACTAAATTACTCTTTTTTGGTCATCTTTTTCCCTATGCATTTTGCTTTTTTCAAAATTATCAACCATCATAGTTTAATCATCTTTTTATGAGTCTCAAACTATGAAATTACTATCCAAAGTATTTGATATTGTGTGATCTTTACACAAATCCATAGTTTGTGTTCACTCGTGATAGTCCAGAGATTTTAGCTTGGTTGGATCATTGGAATTTGTGTTGGAAGGGGACAAGAGGGTTCAGTGGGTGCCCCCGGGTACCCACCTGGGCTGGTTTTTAATCTAAAACCCCCGTAGTGGTTTTTAGGGGTTGCAATCAAAATGATTTTTATTGTTTCCCCGGAAGATCGAGTAGTCATTATGGGTATTGAGTATTCAAATGGAGCTGAAAAAAATAACTGCGTCGTAATTGTCTGGCGTTTTTTATAAACAATGCCTATGGAAAAACAAAAACACGTATGCGAAGTAATATAATTTTGTATTTCTAGTATGCTAACACGCCCCTTTTTTCAACTGTGTGCTTTTCTTCCAAATATTTACGAACAAAAAAAGTTTAGTTCATACGTATAGAGCGAAGTACGTATTCTGTTGTCAGTCATCATGTAATATTTATACGTCCACTGACAAATTTAAAGAAATTAATTTGTGGATATTTCCCCAATTCTTCAAATCTTAATAGTGGGCTTACAATATGACCAATTTTTCTGAAATGGTAAACACGATTTGTAAATTCCTGCTTGCATTTTAGTACATATAATTATCTAAATGTATCTTGTATCCAACAAACTCCACTACTATTGACAGATACTACAAACGATTATCTTAATAGGTAAAAATTAAAGTATTTTGATATAAATTTAAGATGATGCTATATTCTATTTTGCCCTTTTTTTATCTAAACTCCCCCCTTGGTTTTTTTCAACCTCACCACGGTCGTGTATTTTTTAAACTTAGATTTTTTAACAATCCTGTTGACAAGGGACATCAAAGGGGCAAAATGAGGCGGAACGCAGTACTGACAAAATATCAAGGCCAGTGCGAAACTTTGATAAAATATATCAAGAAATTGAGACCATTAAAAATGCAGTGTACCGAGAAGACACTTTAACCCCCCTTTCATTTCAGGACATCAATTTGTGTGTTAAAATATGCTCACTGTATTTGCTCGGTGCAGGAAAAACGTTTTTATGCATGACGTCGATCAAAATTGACTTTTGAGCAAATCAATCAGTTTAAAATGCACAGCTTTATTTAAAAATATATATATATATATACATTATATAATTTTTGTTTCAATTTACTGTATGAAAATAAGCATGTGAAATATAAATGTATTAAAAACTTAAAACATCAATATGAGTACCCTCTTATTTTTCGCCCTTCTTAAACTATAAAGATCACCACTTATTTTCATTTAGCACAAAATATTATTTGACGAAAATAGGAAAAATTACAAACTCACAACTTTATCCTATCTAGATTTTGTAAATACTTTTTTAAATAAATAATACAAAAAAAGTTTTGCTTCATAACGATATCTTTGAACGCAATTCAATGGGGGGCGGGTAAGGGGGGCAAACCCAAATCCATTTTCAACGATCATTTTTTTTCTCATGACGCAACTTTCGCAGGGTATATATATATATATAAAGAAAGAGGGAAATATATATATATATATCCCTTTCGCGGGGGTATATATATATATGTATATAAATATAGAGGTATATATATATAATTATATATATATATATATATATATATATATAGGTACGGTTACTTCGATCTCCTACCTGAGCTAGAAACAAAGAGAAACCACACTTCAACACGGCCCATCGTGCTAACATTATTCAAAAACCTATCTATATTGTACTTATTATAGAAGAAGAAGGAAAAAAGTATTCGTCATCCAGAGTGCTCCTGCCTTGTTCTTATTATTGTTATTGTTTACATTGATTCATCATTGCTTGGGATCAAATTTCTCGAATGGGAGTGGACGGGCGGCATGATTCCAGTCATTATATTTGCCCCGTCTCGTCTCATCCTCCTCCTCAATGATCGGAGGAGGAGACGAGACGTTTGGGAGCTCCTTCATCAATGTGGTCGCTCCTAGCACTGACTCGGCTCATGAATATGTTCAACGGGACTCGCGGATCCAGATCCTTCTATAATAAGTACAATAATAGAGAGTTTGTGAGGAATGTTAGCACGATGGCCGTGTTGAAGTGTGGTTTCTCTTTGTTTCTAGCTCAGGTAGGAGATCGAAGTAACCGTACCCTATATATATATAAATATATGTTTTGAGTTGAGCGGTGACAAAGAACAACTTTAAGGGCAAACAAAATATTTTTCATTTCATATCACTTCTTCACACTCAAAGTTTGATAAGTAACAAGAATGTTTGAAATATAAATGTTCATGTGAAAGGAGTAAGTAAAAACCCAATAATAGTATATTTCCTTATCTGTACTTCTTTCACAAAACTGTTGCTTTTATAGAAATAGGATATTGGAAAAGAACCCTTCTTAGATAAAGGTTTTTATTAAATATCACATTGTTCTTTGTTGATCAGAGTTTTCTTTGTATATACATAAAAAGGGGCTATAAATTCAAATGATTCCTTTTTTCTGTTTTTACATGCTCAAGTGTGATTATATTAATTTGATGAAGTGTTCAATATTGTTCTAACTAAATGAAACAATTAGTAATACTTGGAATCTTTCAATAATTATGATAAATAAGTGCTTTAGCTATTATGTACTTTTAGATAAACCTATAAATATTTTCTTTTCTTCTTTGAAATGCAAATGAGAAATGAAGATTTATTTTTGTATTATTTTGTTCTACATGTAAAAGATATTGAGAAACAATCAATAAAACTAACTTTAAATATGCCATAAAACAATTGGTACATCCTTTTTAATCCTAATGCGGCATTTTGGTTATTTTGGCCCATTATTTTGAGTTTCAATTTAAATGTAGTGGCTTTGTTTATATAACACTTGAATTATATTTAAAAAATTGCTATTTTCTTGTGTATTATTGATTATTTTAATATGTCTTTTTAATTAATATGTTTTTCAGTTTTCCTTTTATTTTGTCTTTTTCATATGCAGTTTTTATCATACTTGATATCAGTAGATGTATGAGTATCCGGCCTGGCCCGGGTCCCGGCTGTTTTTTGAACGGCCCGGTGTCTAAAAATCACCGGGCTGGGACTTTCATATTTATGTTCCTTCGTCATTTTGAAAGTGACTACGTTTTTTTAGAAAATATTTTTAGTATTTTTCAAAATACTTTTTAAAAAATCATAAATTATTTCTTAATCTACAAAAATATTTTCTAAAAAAACGTCGTCACTTACAGAATGACGGAGGAACCAATATATTATTAAAGTCCCGCCGGTCCGGTTTCCGGCGAAAAAAGTGTCCCAGTCGTTTCCTGGTGAGTATGTATATTTGGGTTGGTTTGAATTATTTCAAGAGAATATTTTTTTGTTGAAAATAAATAATATCTTATGGACAATATCAATAAAATAGGTGATATTCAAAAATGTTTTAAAGGATATGTAAACGATATTGAGGCCTATGGGGAAAGGCACATAGATTTTAAAAAAGATGACATTTTTGAGTTGATGTTCACACCCCAAAAGCATCGTGTGATGTCCAACTTCTGTTAACTTAATTCCAAGTGTTTATATTATTATTAATATTCATACTTCTTTTGACCAATCCCGATCGACTAAAAGGTCCCTACTCGTCATCCTTATCTATATTATCTGACAAAAAGAAACAGTGGTAGTTATTCTTATAGGAGACCTTCTGGAGTACCTTATGTTCAGAAAATGTTGCATATATAGCCCGGTTTGTTTTTTCATAAGTTAAAATCATAAAAACTTAATATAAATATGTATCACGTTAAATCGTACTAGTATTTAAATTTAAGCTAAAAATCGCAAGAAATACTTCATTCATTGTTTTAGCATACTTTTGATTTTTACATTTTGATATGTCGATATACATAGAGTTTTTCAATTAAGAGGGAAATTTAATATTTATGTATTATATAAATTTTTAAATAAAACTACAAGGACAATAAAAAACTTCAATAAATCAATATTTTTATTCATTTGCCCGTTTTCCGTATTTGATAATGTTAGGTTCTATCCCAGTTCTGAGAAACATGACTTTTTGTCAAGGCATACTCAATATCTTGTAGTGAATTCAGTACACGATACATATCATGAAGCTTCTTAGGTGATATTGATGAGCTGTCATATTTCGATTCCCATCACAACGTTCGACAGCTCATAGTTGGGAGGAATTCCATGGATATATTTTCATTGGCAAAAACAACTTTTTTTACATTGAGCCAATTCTGCTCCTGAATTGGTTTTCGTGTCTTATATAATTCGGGAAATGAAACAATTCCTATTGACAGTTGAATATTTTTTGAATCTAGGTTTCTTGACTTTAGGGGGTCCAAAGTATTGAGTTCTGTATTATTTGTGTCAATCCACAGTATATATTTTTCAATTTTGTTAAAATAGCCTGTTAATTTGTTTACTATCAATAAATATATGGTTTAATTAGAAATGAGCAGCCATACAAAAGCCATGAGATATGTGCTTATTATGATCTCAATTTTCGTTCTAAAGACTCCACATGATTGTTAGCCCGGGTAAGTCGACTAGCCACGATATAATATTTTGTTTCATCAGGTGAAAGACCAAAAGAAATAATCACAACATGTTTTTGTATTATTATTTTTTGAAGAAACACTTTTTATTAACCAATAGAAATCCCACCAATAGGTATAAATGCTAAATATGTTTAAATCAAATAAATTCACTAAATTCTAAATATGTTTAAATCAATAAATTCCAAAATTCTAAATATGTTTAAATCAAATAATTCACTAATTCTAATATGTTTAAATCAAATGCTTCACTAATTCTAAATATGTAATCAATAAATTCACTAAATTCTACATTTAGAACTGCTGCCACTCCACATATCAGTTGGCCTATGACCTAGGTCATAATAAAAATAAAGTCGTTTGTGATATGGCAGTTTTTTGGAAATTATATTTATTTTATTAAACAAATGTACAAACGTCATCTTCACCAAATTTAGAACTATTTATTCATTAATATTTGCTGCCAATCCGCAGAACAGTTGGCTTATGGCTTAGGTCATAATAAAAATAAAATAATTTTGCATAGTTTTTTAAAACTTATATTTATATCATCAAACAAATATAAAACGTCATCTTTACCTAATTCAGTATTAATATTCATAACATTTTTTGACATGAGACTGAGAATCCAAATGGATTGAAATCCATCAGTTTAGCATTCATCCATCATGGCCTATTAAAGCTAATATGACCTTCCCATTCGTCAGTCAAATACATTCTTATAAACATGATGACTTGTGAGCATAGCTGAGTAGTCATAAACATACACACACACACAGTTACGATCCATCATGAGAACCAGCACACACCCCTTAAAGAATCTGTACAAGCCACAACAACACACAAAAAGTTGATAAAACAATGCCTAATAACCTTTTATTACTCAAAATACATCAATTATACTGTATATTGATATATTTTGCTTAAAGCGTAACGGCAATTTTATATATGTGTGTCATGCACATAGCGATATTCATGTTATCCATGTATTGGTTTTTTGCAATTATCAAATCACAATAATATCACGAAGGAGACATTTGAGGTAGTTCTCGCAAAACACCAATAGGTAGCCGTTTCTCAGTAGATAATCATTTTTCATTCTTTTTCTATGTCTTTTCTATGACATCTTTGATAGCACAAGATATATATATATATTATGCAACATAATAAAAAAATTCAACATTTTAGAATATGTCAAAAATATAGTTAAAATGGCTGCCACGGAAGGTGGAAACCATGCAAAATTTAATTTATGTCTTGTTTCATAGTCAATTATTGTCAATTGCCTTATTTATTATTCAGGCCTCGTTTTCTTTTAACCAATCACGTTCCTTAGAAAAGGTCTCAAATTTGATTCCTCAACTATAATTATAAACATTTATATTTCTTGTGATTGAGTTCAATTTTTAAAGCTCTAAATGGTTTGTACATCGATGAAAGACAACTTTATACATTTGATCTTAAGTAAGACATATTTCCTAAAATAAAATTATTTATATACAAGATGATATACAAAGTATCTTTGAGAAAAGAGATAGAAACAACTGTCGCCGCATCTGGTAATGTATTTATTAAGAAAAGGACGGAGATAGATGAATAGATAGGAGCAGAGGGATAGATAGGAGCAAAGGCACAGAGATACACCGTGCGGGAGCAAAAAACGGAATCACTTTAAATACTAATATCTCACTAACGAAGAAAGATATTGAGATTATTTAATTTTTTGCAGAAAGTTCCGAATCTTATCTTTTCAACAAGATGCAGTTGAGTTAGTAGCTTGCTTAGTTGTTAGAATGGATGCAAAAGGCCACGAGTGTCAGATCTACTCCGTGCGCTAGTAAGTGTGATTGTGGGAGTCAGCAAGACCATCGTGTACGACACCAAGAAAAAGCTTGAGGCCGGGGACAGCTTGGAGAGGAAGCGGTGGCACAACAAAATCCGACAGATGAGTTCCTGGTGAGGCCTCTTTGCTAAAATTGAATAAGATGCTTCCATATTGGTTCCCTAAGGACTCTCCGGGTGGGGGCTAAGGAGCACTTGGAGGTATGAGGACATTGTAAAGCCCTGGATGGATGCAACATACCCTGAATGTAATTACTATTGGCAACAGGATGGAGCCTCGGGGCACAAAGCTAAAGCTGTGATCCAGTGGTGTCAGGAGAATTTAGCAGATTTTTGATCTGCCAACTTCTGGTCCCTGTCCTCACCCGATGCGGCACCTTTGGACTATGGAATCTGGGGCTTTGTGGAAAGTAAAGCCTGTGCAACTCCTCACCCGAGTGTTAACGCCCTGAAGGCATCAGTGTACATAGAAGGAGTGGACCGCCATGTTACAGGAGCATGTCTGTAAAGTTGCTGGGCCTTCCGACCTCGTCTCGAGGCCATGGTGGCTGCCAATGGTCATCATTTTGAAAATGTAATTATTTAATATTGTCTTACTTAAGAATAAATAAGATATTGTTCTAAGCCCTTGTTGATACGTTGTAAGCAAGGAGAATATAAATAAGGTGAGGCAATGGGAATCGACGTAGGCAATTGCAGGGCGACAGCTGACTATTTTGTTGTGATATCACAAGTGCTACGCTTGAATTCTAGTTCAGTTTGTATTGTAAAGCGAAAATGTGATATCCTCGAGGAAGTAATGGTGTTAGTGCCATCCCCTCTTGCTATAATCCTCGAGATGCATAATATTTTGCACTTCCGACGAGGGATCCCAATATCCAACATCTGTGGATTGCACGATGCAGAAGATCCGACAGGATTAGCTTAAAGAATGCGAAGATCTGCGATCGTCATTTTACTCCAGATGACTTCCAAAGGAATATTCAGGCTGGAAGAATAGGAAGAAGCTTTAGTCTCAAGTTGTTCCTTCACTCTTCATCCCTGGATCACCCTCCTCAAGTGTGTCCAAGTCCTTCAGACAGGTTCGTCAAGAAGCCCGTGAACGAAAAAAATTGTGAGTTGACTAGTGAGAAGGAATAAGGAACTCTCAGTCACGAAAATGAAGCTGTCCTGCTACAAAGCTAAGTGCCTCAAACTTGGCTCATAACACTTTAAGGAAACTTTAATTAGAACCTCATTGGAAAATAATTACACAGCGAATTCAAACAAGAAGGTTAATTAATCCTTTGACAAAGTTCATTCGTGGCTACTCAAAAGAAGATGTAACTACCGCCCTCATTCTACGGAGCATATGTACCCGGGCCTTTGAGTACTTGCGCTCACGGAAACTCCTTCCTCTGCCTAGTCGGCAAACACAGGAAAAATTCCAATGACTGTTCCAACGAGGGTCTCTCCTATATTGCTGGATACTCAGGAAGTTTAAAGAACTCCACCCACATTTGGTGAAACAGAGGAGTAACATTGAAGGATTTGAAGAAACACAAAGTCCTTGGATTGAGTTATTACCGCCCCTTCTCCCGATTTTTGAAGTTCTGCCACCTCTTAGAAAATCATTTCCATTTTTTCATAATAGCCATCAAGACGCAATCGATAAAGACCCCATGTTTTTCTAAGAATTTTTAAGCCACTTATCAATTTATATCCAAATTGGTCAAAATAAATTATTATTGCTTTTGTAATAAATAAAAAGAACACGGATTCGAGTCAATTTTCTTAATAAGCTACTTAAACTGAAAAATGCTAGTGAAAACTTAAACACATAGGTCAGGTTACTAATGAGCGTAATTCTATTCATATTCTTATGTTCCCCTTTTTTATATGTACATATGTAGAATTCTATTATTGTGATTTATAAATTTCTTGAAATAAATGAAAATCTTGAATTTAAAAATTATTTTTATTGTTTGAAACTATTATTGGCTAATTACTTAAAATAATGAATACTAATGATAAATCATTTACTTAACAAATTTTTCATGCAACATGGGTTCTGTACACTAGCACAGAACAATATTGTAATGAAATATTTTCAATTGGAAGATAAAGTTGAGAAATAATTACTAAATCATTGCACTAAAAAATAATGTTTTTTCATTGTAGCATTCGTGACGTCACAAAATTATTCCTTTTGATCAAGAGCATAAGTCAAAGATTTCCTCTTTGACTCACCTATTT
>CP045893.1:29428821-29477456 GCA_013387185.1 Caligus rogercresseyi
TGGTTGCAACCAAGGAGAATATAAATAAGGTGAGTCAAAGAGGAAATCTTTGACTTATGCTCTTGATCAAAAGGAAGAATTTTGTGACGTCACGAATGCTACAATGAAAAAACATATTTTTTAGTGCAATGATTTAGTAATTATTTCTCAACTTTATCTTCCAATTGAAAATATTTCATTACAATATTGTTCTGTGCTAGTGTACAGAACCCATGTTGCATGAAAAATTTGTTAAGTAAATGATTTATCATTAGTATTCATTATTTTAAGTAATTAGCCAATAATAGTTTCAAACAATAAAAATAATTTTTATCAAGATTTTCATTTATTTCAAGAAATTTATAAATCACAATAATAGAATTCTACATATGTACATATAAAAAGGGGAACATAAGAATATGAATAGAATTACGCTAATTAGTAACCTGACCTATGTGTTAAGTTTTCACTAGCATTTTTCAGTTTAAGTAGCTTATTAAGAAAATTGACTCGAATCCGTGTTCTTTTTATTATTACAAAAGCAATAATAATTTATTTTGACCAATTGGATATAAATTGATAAGTGGCTTAAAATTCTTAGAAAAACATGGGGTCTTTATCGATTGCGTCTTGATGGCTATTATGAAAAAATGGAAATGATTTTCTAAGAGGTGGCAGAACTTCAAAAATCGGGAGAAGGGGCGGTAATAACTCAATCCAAGGACTTTGTGTTTCTTCAAATCCTTCAATGTTACTCGTCTGTTTCCCAAATGTGGGTGGAGTTCTTTAAACTTCCTGAGTATCCAGCAATATAGGAGAGACCCTCGTTGGAACAGTCATTGGATTTTTCCTGTGTTTGCCGACTAGGCAGAGGAAGGAGTTTCCGTGAGCGCAAGTACTCAAAGGCCCGGGTACATATGCTCCGTAGAATGAGGGCGGTAGTTACATCTTCTTTTGAGTAGCCACGAATGAACTTTGTCAAAGGATTAATTAACCTCTTGTTTGAAATCGCTGTGTAATATTTTCCAATGAGGTTCTAATTAAAGTTTCCTTAAAGTGTTATGAGCAAGTTTGAGGCACTTAGCTTTGTAGCAGGACAGCTTCATTTTCGTGACTGAGAGTTCCTTATTCCTTCTCACTAGTCAACTCACAATTTTTTTCGTTCACGGGCTTCTTGACGAACCTGTCTGAAGGACTTGGACACACTTGAGGAGGGTGATCCAGGGATGAAGAGTGTAGGAACAACTTGAGACTAAAGCTTCTTCCTATTCTTCCAGCCTGAATATTCCTTTGGAAGTCATCTGGAGTAAAATGACGATCGCAGATCTTCGCATTCTTTAAGCTAATCCTGTCGGATCTTCTGCATCGTGCAATCCACAGATGTTGGATATTGGGATCCCTCGTCGGAAGTGCAAAATATTATGCATCTCGAGGATTAGAGCAAGAGGGGATGGCACTAACACCATTACTTCCTCGAGGATATCACATTTTCGCTTACAATACAAACTGAACTAGAATTCAAGCGTAGCACTTGTGATATCACAACAAAATAGTCAGCTGTCGCCCTGCAATTGCCTACGTCGATTCCCATTGCTCACCTTATTTATATTCTCCTTGGGTATGCTCATGTTAAAAAAATAAAAAAAAAAAAAAATATGTATGCATATCAATTACGACGAATGAAAGTTTCCTAAACCGCGAGGAAACGTGCATTATTTTGTACAGAACATGTTAGCTATGTTTATGAGCCCAACAAAGTGTATTAATATTTGATGTGAGGAGACCTCCTAAATGGTTGTAAAATGTGAGTTTCTTGTTTTTTCTCCTTCTTTAAATATTTTATTTATATAAACAAGTTTCTCTCAAGATGTGGTTTACAACTCAAAGATTTGGTGTAGAATAAAGACACAAATACATTTTGTTTATTGACAAACATAAAATATACTCGCATATTTGGGCGCCTATGTTTGCCCTTCGAGTATGGGTAGGTTTAGGAGCTAGTTTATGAGTGAAACAGACCTTAAAGAATATAAGAGAGGAGAGATAAAATCATTTTCTGTTTGTACAAACATTCCTCATAAAAAGTTGACTTTGTACAAAGAATATGTTTTAAGTCACATGAGATGCTTTTTTCTTTTTTTTTTCTCTAATCCTCCTCCTCCTTTCTTTTTTCCTCTCTTTACCTTGAAAAGTAGGTAGTAAAATCAGACAAGGTCAGATTTTCCCCTTCATTTCTGGTCCCATAACTTTGCAAATAGTTTTATTAGGTCCGTCTTGACCCAAGGATTCCATAGGTATCTTCAAAGTTCAAATCTGACCATAAATGTGGGAGGAGATAGCGTGCGGACATACAGACGGACAGAGATTGGTGAATTATTATATATATTTCAACTGCTGGAAATAAAAAAAATGTCATGCTACGTACGGAAGGTACCGCATTTGCTCAGCTCGAGTGCGATTGACTCTCATTTTTGTTTGTTTTTCACTTCGTGAGAATGTCATATTTAATTAGTTTTCGTTTTTGACAACTTATTATTAAAAAAACACATATTTAAAAATAATATACAGTAGTTTTGACACATTTTCGTCTCATTTTCTCAAGATTAAAATATATTTTGTGAACCAGGGCGTCGGAAGAAATTAAATACTTCCATCAGTAGCACTAAGTCATACAAAATTGATTAGTTAAAGAGGTTTAAAGACTTTAATTAGATGCCATTGTGTTATATAATTTTACTCTGATATAATGATTTATATTATTTTCAGTGATTTTAATTACATGTTATTTGTATTATATAATATTGTTGCAATGTAATAATCATTTTAATTATCAGTAATTTTAATTAGAACGTTCTCTGTTGAGGTACAAAAAAAATATATAATTTTATATGTGTATTTTTACGTATTTACCTCAATTTTATATATATATAATATTTTTTGTATGTGTTTTTTAAGCACTGTGAGAAAAAAAATTGATGCTATCCAAATTATTTTTACACCTCATATTTTCTAATTTATTTCAATAATATATGAAATTTTTTAATCTACAGTTTCTATGATATTTTTGACCGTATATATAATTTCTTATAAGAAAGAATAGTAAAGGACATAAACATATGCTGACTCCATATACTAGCCTTGGAATCATATATTGTTATAAATACTAAAATCAAATAATTTAAACCATTTGATTCACAAAGGATGTTTAGGATATATATATTATTCAATCTCAGCCTTGGTTCGGGAGGTGATTTTTTAGGGCTGCTAAATCATTCAGGAAAAATATAAATATTCGACTGACCTTCATAAATCGACAAGTGATTCGTTTCAGAAAGTAATTAAAGTAAGGAACTCAAAATCAAATACTGGAGATCAAGGGGTGCAGGTAGTATAAACATGTAATTAGCGAATCTCGACTTTAGAAAGGTTAAATTCCACAATTATGTTCTACACGGAGATTCTATTCGATATTGGCTGCTATAAAAATAATGTAAAAAAACATTATACTCTTTCATAAAACATCAAATTGGAATGTTTAAAAGGCTGATAACCACTGCTATATATATATATATATATATATATATATATATAGATATATATATATATATATATATATATATATATATATATATATATATATATATATAATATAATATCATTTTTCTGACTTCCAATATTCAGACTTATCAAATATTTTTCAAAAAATAATACTTTTATCGCACAACCATATATTTATAGGTACCCTATGTCTTTTTTCATAATCATTTTTCGCATGATTAGTATTCTACCTGGGTTTACAATGTACATGAAGCGCAGCTTCATGAAAGTAATTATTATCATTAAAAAACCATCATGAACTCATGAGCGAATGTAACCTAAAAAATCCTTATGCAGGCTGGCAAACCTTCCTTTTGTCTATTTGCCGTGCCCACTAATAGAAATCTACAATGCCTAGAGACCCCAATGAGAGCTATTTACGGTTATAACAAAGAGAGTTCTTTTGATTGTAATTGATCAAAATATTTATGTTATGGACATAAATGTTTTTGAATTCCAATAGCATTGCTGTTAAATAATTGATATGCATAATTCTTATAAAAATAAAAGAAGTATATATATATATATATATATATATATATATATATATATATATATATATATATATATATATATATATATATATATATATATATATATATATATATATATATATATATATATATATATATATATATATATATATATATATATATATATATAGTAAGTTCAGGAAGTGGGACTTAGCAACGTTGTAGCTTTTATTTTGTTTCGAATTTTGTGCTTAAAACCGGTAGATACGATCTTCAAAATCATTTTAACAACAAAGTTTATGATTACGTTCTTTCATCATCATGAGCAATTTCCGTGACACTACAGTGGCCTTTCATTGCGCGGGGTTGAGTAATTCGGATATTGTCAAGAAGCTCATGGAGGTAAAAGACTGTGTATAACACGGTTAAACGGTGCAAAAACTTATTTATCCTATATTACTTTATTCATAATTTATACTTATTTCTTTTACTTTAAGTATATATATATATATTAATGGTAAGGATAAAAAGCAAAGTATTAATTATAATTAAGTGAAATCTAATTGAATAAACTTATGAATGTTAATCGAATATATCAATATGGATAGAGAAAACGTTGTTCGTTCATTTGGATAAACTGTTTGGTTTCTATCTCTCTACATCCATAGTCGTAGTTATTATCCGTTTATTGACATATATGAGCAAACAAAAAAATAGTTTAACAAGTTTTATCAATCTATATATATATATATATATATATATAAGTCAATCTTCTAGTTTTAAAATAAATAAATGAAAAGAGTCTTCAAATTTTATATAAATGAATATAGTCAAAATAAGTTTTTAAGATATATATTATTAACTAACTATAATATTATACCTTTATGTATTTTTATAACCAAGGCTACTCAAATATTCAACATTTTGGTGTTCGTTTTTTATGATAGAAATTCCAGTTATATGATCCGATGCAATATTTATAATTCCCGAAATTATTATTCTAAACACTTAGTACTAGTCGAACAAAATTCACTGTTGACAATGTCATCCTTCATTAACGTAACGTCCTACTGTAACGTACCGTAGTGTGTTAAATGAAAAAATAATCAATATTTAATTATATATGTATACGGAACTGCTCTGAATATTATATACACTAATAATTTAAATAATAAATCATTATCATAAATAAAATTAATTAACGATAAATTGTTTCAATCAAATCGAGATTTATATAAGTTTTATGGACTGCTAAAATATAAGAGAGTTCATTAAATGAGGCTATGCTGTGGAATAAGAGATAATTTTTGATATGCACTTATTTGGGTTTTAACATCATGAATGAGATAACATGTATGATACATGTGACTTATGAGAATATATATATATATATATATATATAAACTTTGCTTTTTTTGCAAAATGTCCTAATTTTTTTGGTCTATTCGGTTCAATTTCATTTCTGTGGATATGTATATGGATATTTTATCAAAATTACTCAATTGTACCTAAGATATCTTCATTGCAATTGATCAATTTCGATCCCTGTTCAATCTTAACTTAGTTTTAACTTTTCTATTTAAAATCTAATGAATGAGAGGTTCCACTTTCTCAAAACGGATGAAAAGTTGCGATGTAAAAAATATAAACAGATATTAAATATTTTTTTTCGCATTGATAAAAAGAAAACAGTCTAAAAATAATAATTATGATTTTGAGTGCTTTTCTGCTTTGTTACATTATCAATTCCGTATTAATGACTTGATCTATTGTGAGTTGTGTTATAATAAAAAAAATAAGAATTTTATATTTAAAAAAGTTATACTGTCATTTTGTCCATAAATATGAATAACGTAATAGATTATAACCAACAGTTGTACAATTCGAACTCAATGTATTATAAAAAATGTTGAAAATCTTGAAATATTGTTTGCAAAGGCTATAAAATTAAAGCTCAAAACTCTGCTCCACTTTGAAGAAATAATGGTTATATTAAAATAGTTTTAAGGGGAATTTAAGATTATATTGAAAAAAAATAATATTTTATTATATATATATATATACATATATATATATATATATATATATATATATATATATATATATATATATATATATATATATATATATATATATATATATATATATATATACGCTTCAAGAGCTTATAACTTTATAAAAAATAATTTCAAGTAAAAAATTAAGTCATTAAATTTTGAAAGAACTATTTATTTTAGAAGTGTCCATTTTAAATTATATGCAAAGTTTGCTATTTTTATGTAAATGCTATCAAATTTGATTTTATAAATGTCTTATACGTTGTACAAAAAAAGCATTTGATGCGTGTTCATCGAAACGGAAAATCTCCTGATTTCCTCCTTCACGTTCAATATGAATCAAAAATCTAATAAATAATTATACTTGATAGACATTGAACAATATGCTCCAAAAATAATAGGCTTTTAAAATGATTAAATATGGATATCGGAAAAAGTCTTTACAATAATCAAAAGATGCAGTATAGGTGAGTAGAGTTTTATTCACTAGAAAAATGTATAAAATATTGAATTCTTCATAAATATTTATGAATATTGATTTTTAAATCTAATAAATATTCATCAACATAAATATTTATAAGCGATAAAGCTTTGGTTCATTGATTTTCGATCAATTACATGAAATATACCATATTGTTGCATGAAAATTCTTTTTAACTCCTCCTTCAAGAAAATATAGAATATTCCAATAATATATGGGAAAATATTAATTTCAATTATTACAATATTTTTAGATTTTTCTCCCCATTGTAAATATTGGACTCGGACCTCTTCAATCAGAGTCTTTGCAATAACTAGGAAAAAACAATATTTTACTCATAATCGACTAATATTATATTGTTTATATTGATCGGATCAACTTAAATGATATATTTATGTTTTTATATTGATCTTAATCTGTATTTGATTATACAAAAAACGTAAAAATATTATTAAACAACCCAAAAATATTGTATAAGTAGCTATACAAAAACCCTACAAGCAACAATTGACGGATAAGTCTTTGAAAACGTGCCAAAATTAATCAGTTGCCTGTTTCTGAAGCAAAACAGGTCATGCGGAAACTGATTCACTTGAGTATCAAAGGATAGTAAATTCTTAGTGGTTCAATAAAATTTGTTTATATGAAGTCTTCAAAAAACGATCAAGAGAAGACACATCATTGTCATCAAAGCAATGCAAGCTCAAACCCACGTCTTTTCGACTGGCCAAAATGTCAAATTGATAGGTAATCCGCCTTAGAACCCTGACTTGACACCCAATACCGTCCTTTCATTTCCGAGATTGACCAAAATTGTCTTCCTATCTCGGGATTCGAACCTGCGCCTTCAACATTGAGAATTGAACTCGCCTCATTGTGCTGAACTATCGCACTCCCTTTTTTTTACCATTTGGCTCAATAGAATAGCATCCCTGTATATATATATATATATATATATATATATATATATATATATATATATATATATATATATATATATATATATATATATATATATATATATATATATATATATATATATATATATATATATATATATATATATATACATTGTTAATTTGAATTATTCAATACATATACATGTCTGAAATATTATTTTTGCTTTTGCAGAACCATAAGTAGATGAATATCCATTATAGGTCTATACTATATATCCTAGAAATTCTATTCATGTTCCGGTAGAGACTAAATGTGGTATGTAAATAATTTAGTTTAGGACTTATTATACTTGTATGTAGGTACGCTTTAAGTTCTGTATCAATTTACTTACTTAAGAAAATTCTTGAGTAAGTACTAACTCTTTATTTATTTCTATTGCTCTTCGTGAGAAACAAGGACTACCATTTTCTCAGAAAATAAAAGAAAGAAGAGGTTTTTTAATAGTATTTAATGTACTTTGCAATGGCACTAATGAAGAAGAAAGCCCAATTTTTGAAGAAAAAGAACCACGAAGTAACTAACAATAAATACATTTTGGTCTATGGAAAAGGAAGAGAAGAGCCCCAAGTAACAATAAAGCTTTGGAATTGGCCGTCCTAACCTCCAAAGCATATATGGGCAGACAGATGACAACAAGATCACTCAAGGATATCAAGGCTATATTTATAGCAGATACTCAGTTCTTACGCTTTAAAGTCCCAAACATACATTTTTGATAACTATATTGACTTTATTGCTGCAAAATATTTTTATATTTTTCATAAAAAACAAATAAATTTACTATCAAAAAATAATACCCATCCAGTGTTTTAACCTATGCCCCCTTTAAATCAGCTATGCTCAATATTAAATATCGACTTATTGATTGTTTCTGTAATAAAAACCTTCATTTTTATTTTTATTAATTTTACTATAATGTTGGACTTTTATGGACATATATTGTTACATTTTATCCTTTGTATATTATATGCCATATACATTTATTTTGACACACCGGCGAATAAATAAAGATACATAATTTAATCAAAGATATTAACAATAAGGAGCTGTTTATATTATTAATATAAATTAATGATAAAATAAATACAATGATATAATAAAATTTGTTTTTTCTAATTTTTGTAACGTTTAAAACACCTTTATGGAGGTATATACTGAAAAACCAGGGTAGAAATATTCCAATACTCAAAACAAATATAACAAACTTAAAATAAAGCAAACAATAAAATATCTCGCATGAGTATTTCATAAAAGATAAATCTATAAGATTTGTTTTCTGGTATTTTTGTACTGAAGACAATCGAATACCATTTGAAGATTATGCCAGGTAAATAAAGCGTAATTCATCATTTTTTTGACGTATGGCTATTTATCAGCTTTTAGTTATTTTTTATCCATTAATATCGATGTGTGTATCCAATATGGTGAAACAAACATATGAGCAAATAACTCACAATCAATGCATTATTACATCTAAAAAAAACAAAGCCTTATATTATTTCCTTTAGCGTTGCAAAAGCTTGATATTGGAAAGCTTATAATAAAGGAAATCTATTGAAGTTGTAGTCCTGAAATCTAACACTATATCAGCCGCCTCTTTTTATTTGGGGTTCTCCATCAGGCATTGGGGTTTGGAATATTCAAGCTGCTAATTTTCAAATGACATCATTCGTTACTTCACTTCTTGCTCAGTTACGACGTTTCCCAATATGAAGCTTTTACAATGCGTTTACAAAATATTCCATATTTTAAATTACATTTTATGAATCTATAATAATAAATATTGTATGATTGTTCCAGGAATTTAATTTACAGATTTAAAATTTGGTATGAGTTTTCGATGATGGGGCTTTATCGTCTTGCATTGACTTTTCTGTGTGTATAGATTTTAAACTGTGATGTAATATATATATATATAAACTAAATTTAATAAAGTCTTACTTGGTGAAAAAAATCACTATTGCAAAAAATCTAGTTTGATGATATACTATCTCATATATTAATTCGATTATATTTAATAATATCATATGTTTTTGTATTTTTTAGATTCGCCATGATCCGACAATTTTATTGCTGCAAGATTCGAAGTGCCGTTCTATCCATTGGATTCACGCTCCTCTTACTTGAGACTGCATCCGTTCTCATTACCTTCTGGGTCATGAGCAACGTAGAGACTGTATCAGAGAGTGTTGTGAACTGGTTGCGAGTAAGACGGAATAAATTTGACTTGGAAGAGTTGGAGATTGTCCAAGGGAAAATATTTTTGTTAAGGTATGCAAATCAGTGCTTAAAATTGTCTTTTGATTCATTTGTTTAATGATGCAGATGGATATATTAAACACAATAAGATCTAAAGATATACGTTTGCAGATTTTTCAATTTTATAGCTATATGTCTCAAATTTTCTGGAAAATAGAATTATTAATTTTAATAGAATATGTTTTTAATTAACTTGATTTAAAATTGTGCACTACAATCAGTCATAAAATCCAAATATGTAAATAATTCAACAATAGAAAATTAACCTTCAATATAGTATATATAAAACGGATACATTTCAACTGTATCAAAACATTAATTCAATTTTTTTCATAACGCTTCATATTACAAAATATATATATTATTTCCTTTAAAAAACTGTATATTATGATATTTAATAAACGAAAATATTTTTGTCTGAAAAGGTTTCAGTTCCCAAAATATTTTGAACTACTAAATAAATGATATTGACTAGCAGGAAAATGAAAAAAAGAGTAGCAAATTAGATCATCCAAAAATGTAAATATATTATTTAAAAAGGGATACAACTAAAAGGGTAAAATAATGTACACCTTTTCAATGAATAGTTCCTTTGCAGAACAATAATAAGGACTCTCCATCCAATGTACGAAATCTCGATATCCAGCTTTCGTTGAGAAACTTTTCTTCAAATAATTTACAAATTAAATGCTTATATCTATTAAACAAAAAATAATTTTCGGTATTAATTGGTAAATATATTTAATAATATAGAATCTACACCTTATTAGGACATAATATTTTGTCTTTGTGGCTATAGTTATCATGAAAGTTTCTTGAATGCCACATTCTGTTAAAATCATTAATTTTATTTTCATATCATATATTTGTATAATTAGTGATTGTACTTTTTATATATGTATCTATATTCTGTATAGTAAATAAATTTCGAACTAACATACATTATTATATGTCGGCATATTTTTTCCTCTTAAATTTATTTACTTAAATTCTTAAAAAGATAAAATAATTTATCATTAAATATCACTAAAATACAGATATATAATAATGAGGACATAAGTAGGCTTCTTTATATACAAATATACATAAACACACACATTCACCCAAACTGGTATTAATATAAGCATGAGAAATACAATATTGGATGAAAGCAATAATAAGATAGGGAAGCTGGTAAGAAATATGTCTCAAAAATTTAAAAGTAGTGGATAAAATATATTTTTTTACAATTGGCTTAAGAACATAATAGTTAACACTGGGAAGGATTTACGGTAGAAACATGGATGAGAGGCTATGTTTTTTGTAAGACATCTTTAGAGACGTCAAAACATTTTCTACTCGAGTGTAGCATAATTGGTGAAATGCTATACAGACTAAAATAATTTTTCTTTGACCAATACAGTGTATGCTTAAAGACGAAAGATTTTGTGTATATCTATGTGGGCCCGCATCAGGAAGAAATAAACCTGATCACCTCTAGACTACGGTTCATACTCTATAAATTTAGAAGCTCTAGAACAGTACTTCCCTCCGACATCGAACCTATTTTAAATAATGTAATATTTTAATATGTAGACTAAATATAATTATGTAATTACTTTAAAAGATGGATGTTAATTGAAATATATTAGTACCGTTGGGTACAAAAAAAAGTAGTGGATAAAATATTCATTAAGAACCCCAGATGACAGTTCATATTTATTACATATAAATAAATACATGAAAACTTTTAACACGTTTTAAAAACATAAATGAGCATTATAGTTTAAAATCTTACAGCTGAAGCTTAAATCAAACATTTTTAAAGACAATAATGAATTTAAACACAAAATACATAACTTTCGCTTTTCTACAGTTTTAATCAAAATTTAACCATACTTTTATAAAAATATTTACGATTTACTTCTTTTGATAGTTACGCTAAGATTGCCTTTTTATTTGGTTATTCCTCTTAGATAAGGTTTTATTCAGCTTTATATGTGTAAATAACAATAACAAAAGCAGTATTTAAATTTAAAATAAATGGAAAAGAGGAAAAAAACCGAAAAGAAAATTATCAAAAACACCGACATAGCTTAAAATATTACCATTGTAGTTTAAGTAAAAGTAAATTTTTCGAGGATAAAGAATGGAAAAAGATTGAACACAATATTGGCTTATTAAATATTAAAAAATAAATTATATTTTGTACAAAATATTTACAACTTACCCTTTTGGATAGCTACACTAAAACTTCCTTTGATGTTTTTTCTCTCTTCGGTAAATTTGTATTTAGCTTTATATATACACATACATACATATACTGGATATAGTATGCAAATGTACATACCGAATATAAAACAGTAATATTAAAAAACAAGAATAAACATTGATTTCCTAATAACCAACCTAATCATCTCTACATTAATAATTGAATGAATAGGCTCGACTAAAAGCATTGCTTCTTCCAGAAACACTTGGATATCCTCGCATTCCCGGCAACCTTTCACATTCTTCTGATGGTATCCAATCTCCTACTCATATCAGGAGCCGTCTTCTCTAATCGAATACTCCTCATTCCATGGATGATCATGTACATTCTCAAGATCCTTATCATTCTGGGACTCCTCATATTCTTCCTAATAAAACTGCCCTCATATATTTTTAAAGTAAGGTTCACATGATATTTACTGCGTTTCACCAATTTATATAAAAAGTACATAATATTATATAGACTATGGCAGTGTAATGACTTCAAGCTCACGATGAACAAAACTTGGTTTGGCGTTGTTGTAATTGTTGCATTTATTTTGTATCCAGATGTCCTTATAAATATTCATCACCGAGTCGACGGAGTTGCTCGATTTGACAGTGATAAACATGTCTTGTCGATTTCTTCTGCTACACCAAAAATATCCAACATTTTTTCCGGTTTCAATTCCTTATGACATAATTTAGAAAATATTAATTAAAAAAAATATCGGAGTGCTCATACATTTTTTTAAGATATTAATTTCGTACGAGAGGAAAGTGGATCAAATAGTGACGTTTTTCAAGTTTCCACCTCTCAACCCTACCAGAATGATCAAAATCATAAAAATTGATAAAAGAAAAATCATGGAAAAACCTAAAATTTACCTGAATATTATTATTTTTGTAACAGATGTTAGAATGACCTAACTAACTCAATACTCTGAGCAAATCTAGACAGCTATGGAGCAAATTAAGACATTGATCAAATTTATTGATTAATTAGATTGTGTCATTAAATTAGGTTTTTTTTGGGAGCATACCCTTGTGTGTTCTCATTTGGTTTATACTCATATTAAAACAACGGTATAGACGGGAATAACTACTTGCCTGGAATCCAGAAAAGATGTTTGATGGTGTCATTGGATGATTACAAAGTTTTCGAATTCCCCAAAATAGATCTCCTTGTGTATTACTTCGTCCAAATGACCAAAGCACGAATGTAAAAGTCTTCCATGATGTGTCAAAACTGTCACCGTTCGCATAGGTTTTATAGAAACAAGTTTTTTGGCCAAACTAAAGATAATCTTGCAGACTGAAACACTGAGCTCTATGCACAAAATAAATGTTTCAAAATTTCCCCCGAGACCAGGGATACATCATTCTCCCCTAAAATGTATCTCTCTCTCTCTATATATATATATATATATATATATATATATATATATATATATATATATATAAATATAATCATATTCATTTATATAAATAAACACTTGAGGAATGCGATAGCCGTGCGTATTAAGGCGTGTTCAACTCTCAATGTTGGGGGTGCAGGTTCGAATACTCCCAAGAGGGATGGTCATTTTGATCTACCTCATTGGTAAGATCCTAGGTTCGATAGACTAATTATAATGCTATAATGCTTATTTATATCCTGTCGGATGCAATTCTATCGAACCATGTAGGCAAAAAAATAATTAAAAAAATAAACACTTCAATATATATATATATATATTTCCTTATATTTCAGATCATTATCTTCCTAATTCTCTCGCCATTCATCATTATATTCGGCTTCCTCCTATTTGTCATACGGTCGTTTTATATTCTACTAAGAGACTTGAGACTTAAAGAAGCCATGGCAAAAGTATACAAGAATTCCGAAATTGTGGAGTATTTTCACTTTTTTTCCTTTTTTCCATTTTAAATATTGATATTAGATTTTTCACTGTATAATTTTTGTCTTCCTCCATTTCAGGGATCATCCACTTTAAAGGCTCCTTCATCCCAAGTGCCCCGACCTTCATGGGCCGTCCGTCCTCCGCAGTCCCTCTGGGATGCGGAGTATCTCCGCCAACTGGACCCACAATTCAGTTCTCATGGGAGCCGCTCCTCAACACAGATAAAGTCCTCCTCCATATTCAAGGACTCGGATATATCTTCCCTGGATTCGTCCTCGATTTACGGAGGACGGGAGGAGTCTCTCATGACTCTCTCAGACAAATATAGACTCCAGGAAGAGGTTCAAGTTCTCCCACCTATTTTTTCAACGGAGTCAAGCTTCGATGATCTTCCATTTGATCGGGAGGATAATAAAAATGACCGAAGATAACATGTTTTGATCATGTGCAATGACATGTCAGGGAATCGATAGCATAAAGTCATATGTGGCAAAGTTTTCAAGGATAGTAAAGGAGGGAACAGTTGCAAAGAATTATTCATAGAAAAGTAAAATAAAATTGTTTATATCCGTTGCAATGGATATTTGTACATATAAGTTAAATCTATATCACCTATAAGAGAGGCGGCAATGCTATTTTTTACCCATTGTTCAACGAACCCTTCATCCAACTAATTGTATCAGCAGATAGCCTTAAAAGAATGCATTAGATAAATGGCTGTTTTGTTCAATAAATGATATAAAAGCTTGTTTTGTATACAAGCATTAAAATAAACGAATCAATTTGAATAAGTCAAATATACACAACTGAAAAACGCTGAAATATTCAGTGACGTCACGGACAGTAATATAAAAACACATCCAATCACATCATAACATATTTTTTAAACAGTGGATATCCTAGGAAATATGTGGACCTGGGCATAAACCATTTTGTGGACCCCTGTACTCAAAGGCATATTTATAACAATAATTAAAAATATGGAATTATATAACTCATAAAAGTTTTTATAAAAAGTCACAAATGAAATATTTCCTATAATTTAATATATGACAATGATAATTTCTATCTGTAGTCCATATCTTATCGATATCGACTCAGTTACTTTTGTCAACTACTAAATGGGGCATATTAACTTAGTTGTCTATTTTATATTAAAAAATCATGTGATAGTGCCAAATTTTGCAGACGTTTAAAAAAATATATTTATAAGCCATTTAAATGAAAAGGATGGATTCATCATAGATATCAAATAATGTAATTTGACGTAAATGAGTACATATTTTTTTAATAAAGAGTGAAAATAATTACTATGACGTTATAGCATATTAGTTTTGATTTATATTTTTCGTTAAGACTTAATAAATCTTATAACATTGATCGACTATGTTCATTTTTAATCATACAACTTTTGTGGACAAAAAAGTATTCTTCATATGAGCAGTCCATTAAGGATAATATCAACTGACCCTAGATTGCTTAAGGGCAATATGTATAGAAACTGAATCTTGTTATGTTTTGGTATTTAAATTTACCCCTATTTAAATTGCAAACTTTTGAAATGATATGTCTCATATTCTTATTCATTTATTTTATACAGATGGTCTGGTAGTTATCTCATCAATTGGAGAATGGTATAACTAGTCAAAGGATGAAACAATCCATCAGCTACAATCAGCTATCAAATGTACCATGATTTTCTTTAAAAAAAAACAATTTAATAATAGTGACAATAAAATTGCCATTTCTATACCTTTCATTTTCCTCTTTATTCCCAAGATAACCTTACCATATCGACTTTGGTCTATTCTATCCTAGAGGGGTCAATTTTAATTTTGTATTAAGGATGCCTATTCCTTCCATTTAGCTGTGTATTTCAGATTGAAAAGTGGTTTTTGTAATTTAATAACTAATTTATATTTGCATTTACTAACAAATTTACTGAATTGTTTTGTCGAGCTTCTTATGTGTTTTAATCATGTATTTAATATTTTAAATTTAAGGAATACATCTTTAATATCTTCTCTATAGTAATATAATTGTATATTTATAGTTTTATAAATAATTATAAAAATATATTTGTCATTCAAAAAGGTGGAATATTCTGCATTTTTTAAATGAACCAAAACAGGATTATTTGAATATAATAGAAATTTACATTGAAAGATAAGGTGTAAAAGTCACTTTCTAAAAAAATGTATAAGGATTTAAAATATGTTTTACAAATAATAGTTTTTATATTTTTTATATTCGTGACTTTTAGGTTCGAGCGACCTTTTCTGTCGTAAATGTTTGTTAAGATGAAAAAACTTATTTTATAAAAGAGTTTTTTACTATAAATCTCAAAACGTAGACATTGATTCGATTTTAACCATTCGGGGTTATATAAATTTTCTTTTATAATCAAACAATATGAAACACTGAACTAAATATAAACGTAAATATATCTTTTGATTTTAATAATAAATTACAAATATAAACGGGCCAGATTACTGATGTATACAAAGTTAAGGAAATTTAGCTTGAAATCCTTAGATAACTTCTATTAGATATTTTACATATATTGAATGGTGACTTATGAAAAATTTGAATAATAATTATTTTTTGTATGTACAATATCTGTTAATGATAAACTTATTCTCTGGGGACAAAGACCTAGTATATTTAACATTATATCTTTGTATTTTTTGCCTATTTGATTCGATAGAAATGCATCCGACTGTATATTTTTATATTAAAGCATTAACTAAATCGAACCTAGGATTTTATCAATGAAGTTGACAGAAATTGAACTTCCCTTAGATTAAGTGAGAATAATCTGCTTCAAAGTGGTAAAACAATATCCTACTACAGAACAAGAGATTCAGAATTTGTTTCTTTCTTCTCTGAGAAAGATGGACTTGTTTACTGTAATGACATTCTTGGTCTCCTGGATAAGTTAGGTATAAGTAACTACAATCCTCAAGAGTGGAGACTTTTCATTGACGATTCTAAATACAGTCTCAAAGTTGTTCTGTCCAATAATGGAAATAAATATGGATCCATTCTGGTTGCACATACCACCAAGCTAAAAGAAACATATGAAGCGGTCAAACTTGTTCTTCTCAAAATAAACTATCACAATCTTGGCTGGCAAATTTGTGTGGATTTAAAATGGTCAACTTTCGTTTTGGACAACAAGGTGGTTTTACAAAATTCCCTTACTTTATCTGTCACTGGGATAGTAGGGCAAGGGAGGAACACTGGGTGAGGAAGGAGTGGCCAGAGAGTACTCATATGGCTGTTGGAGAGAAAAATGTAATTGCTGAGCCTCTGGTGGACAAATCAAATATCTTTTTCCCTCTTCTTCACACTCAGGATTGATGAAACAATTGTCAAATCCCTAGACAAAGATGGAGATGTTTTAAATACATTTGTGATGATTTCCCTGGATGAGTAAAAAAGAAGGCTGGAATTTTTGATGATCCTCAGATAAGAAAGCTAATGGAAGATCATCTGATTGTTTTTATTATGAGCCAGATTTTGATAATGCTTAGAGTTCTTTGTCTTGGTTGGGATGATTTTCTTGGAAGCATAAGTCAACCAATTATGTGAAGCTTGAGAGTATGCTTGTGAGCTATAAGCAGCTAAATACATATATGATTTCCTTTTCTTTCACCTAGAGAAATTTCCTATAAATATTGGCTGTGTTAGTGATGAGCAGGGTGATAGGTTTCACCAGGACATGAGAGACATGTAGAAGAGGTACCAAGGAATATGGGATAGTCACATGAATGCTGACTATTGCTGGAGCATAGCTCGTGACTATCCTAATTTACAGCAAAAGAGGAGATCTTCAGAGAGAAGTTTTATACTGCTAGTAATTAGCATTCCATGCATTTCAATTTGAATATTTTTTTGGTATAATAAGAAATAAAAAGCTAAATAAATATTTTGGTCTTACTTAAGTAGTTGTATTAAACATAATATGTACAACAAAAAATATGCAAAATTTGTTCATTTTACAAAGAATATTTTTTTTTTTTGGCATCTCTAAATTTTTTCAACTCAAAACTAGTCTCCGCCTCCACTAATATGACCATGCCATTTCCAAAACACCCATACCACTTTTGTAGCTCAATAAACAAAAAAGTTGTGATTTTGTCTAAAAGTCGAAACTCGAAAACAAAAAAACAAAATTTCAAAAAAGTCTGACTTGATTGTGCAAAATAGTTTTTATATAGTTATCAGGAACCCATTCGGTATTCAAATCAGTTAAAATACTCCCGGAAACTATTTTCAAATTTTATTTGTTGCCCTGTGTAATCTATATCCTTGAGAGGATTGGGAAAATATAAAACCTTTAAGTTTGACAAAGGCAGTATCTAAATGAGTTCTCAAAACACAATTAAATTAATTTATTTATTACACTATAACTTTATTCATCATCATATAATAACCTTAGATTATATAAATATATTTTTATGTTTTATATATACAATAAAGAAATAAAATATTTTAAATATACATTTGCCACAAAACATATTCAATAAATAGTATACCATTGATTAAGTTTAACTATTTAAATTAATATCAATCATAATATTTTGGAGATACACAATGAATTGTTTCTTTGGCAAATAAACGAGGAAAATTCTTAATTTATAAAAATTATTTTGATATGATTCACATTCGACCAACGCAAGAAAAGGAATGTATGTATTTAAGAAAAATAAATACGTTTAGTTGTTAATTTGTCTATGCTTTGTATTGGAACAAAACAATAATTGAGCATGTTAAAATTATTTTTCATGAGTTTATGGATTTATAAAAATATAAATGAAATAAAACCATTAGAAAATCACGATGCCAGATTGAGTAAACTTAGGGATAGTAACATCACGAGTGGCGTGAGTATTGAAATGAGGGGTATTGCAAGAGTTGCGGTTGACCTTGTTGACATAGAATATGTGAAGGCTCTGTTGTCTGGGGGTCTTTACTCCGAGTGAGACCCTTGCCGTGGTAATTTGGATCCAGGGGCTCGTAGGCCTTTGAAGGAGGGTGCGAGGCGTTAAGTAGATCATCTTTGTGGTCTGTGGTTTCTAGAAGCGTTGGATGGGTTAGACGGGACGTGGTTCCAAGAGATGAGTCCAGAGTGTGAATTGCAACATTTTCTTTGTTGAAAAATACACTTGCCTTTGTGGTTTCTAGGTGTATCTCTAAGCAAAATAAAGGTAGACATATTGTTAAAATATATAAATTAATATATACAAAACAACGTTCACAATAGATCATTTATGGCATATATATGTATATAGTTTAATATTAATGTTGTTAACAAAAAACATCCATGAAACTATATTTCATGTATTTATCTTAATAAAGAAAGACTTATCTTTAATGTTTATTATCCTAAAATAGGTTATTGATATAAAGTTTTGCACAGCCTACGCCAATATATATAAGCCGACTTTTTTTTACCATGAGTTGATGGAAGATAAAAGGCTTAAATATCACAAGGAGTCAGCACAAATATTACATAATAATTTTATACCAGTTAAGCCGAGACATGAGAAATATGCATTTAGTATATGGATAATCTTCAAGAACTCTCAGTATGTTTTAAAATTATATCATTAATATAACTTTATTTTATCATATTTTTCTTTTTTTCGTCAAAACTTAAGCAAATTAAATTATCACTTACCATACAGCTCAATGGTCTCCTCAGTTTGTCCAATAGTATTCTTGGAAACGCACTTGTATTCACTGAAATCTAATTATCCAGCGACTTGATGATGAGAGTTGATGTGGAGCGATAGGCATTTGATAGTTCTCCACTATCTGATACTTTGCATTTGGAACAATCATAGCCCCTAATGGAAATTAGATATATATATGAGATAAGATAGGTATTCAGGGTATTATATGTAAATTATTTACCCTTGTGATTTGTCCAAAAGTTGATGGGTCTGGGAGAGGCCTCAATCATGCAAGTCAAGGATATGTCAGTCGTGAGCGGAGCTCCAATCAGTGTATTCTTGACCTCTAACTGTGGCTGAACTATATGAATGGGCAAGTATATACAGTTGGGTTTAGTAAGTTCTTATAAAGGATCACACTGGCTGCTGCCTCTCAATTTTGAGGGTGCAGAACATTTTGATCAACTTCAATGAAATATATAATGCTTATCAATATAAGTTTAACTTGAGTCGACCATAACAATTAAAACTATTTTGAAATTTGAGCATATCGATAATAGATATTTTAATATTTGATGAGGGTTCTTAATTTTTCAAAAAAAAGATATACTGGCTTACTTAATACTTGATTAACATCTATTGCTTAAAGATAGTTCTTTTATTGTGTAAATGAAAAAATGAGATATTTACATAAAAGCCAATATAAATGTGTTATAAAAACATAAAAAAGTTATAGTTTTTTTTGTTGCTCTGATGTGGTTTGTTGTCCTATTTACTACCAAGACCTATATGTCTAAAAATGATACATTGCCATACTTAGTACTTATTAAGGTTCAATAAAATTTTCTTATTTGTGTTTTCAGTTTATCTTGTGTTAGCCAAAACTTTATTTCACTTCTGTATATGTTCTCTTAAAGTATTACTAAATATTAGAGTTTTTTGTCCAACAATTTTTAATAAGATTAGTTATATATTTTTCTTCATATAGTTAGGCAAAAAACTTCGTTATATAAGGGAGCGCGATAGCCGTGTGTGTTAAGGCGTCTTCAACTCTCACTGTTGGGGGCGCGGGTTCGAATCCCAAAAGGGGATGGGCATTTTTGGTGTACCTTATTGATAAGATCCTAGGATCGATGGCTAATTTTATGCTATAATGCTTATTTATATCCTGTCGGATGCAATTCTATCGAACTATATAGGCAAACAAAATACGGTAAAAATATTTTATGTTAATTTATATTTAAAATTAGTGGATGTTACATGATATTCGACGTTATAAGTTTTGGAGGATATTTATATTTTTACATTGATTAATAGAAGTGGATGTATTTGAGTGATATATATATATACATATACATACTTCAGTATATGAAAATATAATTTTCTCAAAGTGAACGCCTCTTCTAATATTTATACATGTCTTGTTTTTATGGCAGACGAGAGAGTCATAAAATGTTAATATATTGATTTTATCGGATATTTCTTTTCTTTTCTGCCTTCATATTATAATACTTGTTTTGTTATCTGGAGCAATCTACCCCAAGGGGCCCTTTATAAAAATATTTAACTATTTGAAAAATGACCATTCACTTAAGGGAAAAATTCTTGGAAGTTCCTTAGGGAGGGTTAAAGCATTTGAAAGCAATAACTTTTTCTTTTACCATAAGTATTTGTATGAATATAAAAATATAAGGGATAAAATAACTTGTTTGTGTTGGAAAATAAGACATCAGGGACCGTGTTTGCTGTTTTTTAACAAAATATGAATAGCATATTTCTTGGCGGCCTTTTAAAATGCATGACACTTCAAAGATATTTTATTTTTATTATATATAAAAATATGTTAAAATTAACTTTGCATAAATAAACACCATATGTTCGTTTCAAGATACCTTTTCAAATTATATCTTTGTAATATTATAATGTTTTTATTGTTTGAAAAGTCGCTTACTTTAGAAATTGTCTTTTTATGCGTTTTTGATCATTCATTGTAATAACTATTACATTAGAAAGCGTTTTGAGTCTCCAATTTATTAAATAAGCATTAGTGTCTGCATGTAATAAGTCTTTCAATATAATAACGTTTGTGTAAAAAACATCAAAAAAATAAATTGTCACTAACATTGAAATATAGCAATACATCCATTTCTAAAAATGTTACATACAATTAAATACTTTTTTTAACAAATATTTCATTGAATTTTCATTCTGTTTTTCTCATTTCCTACATTGAAACTGACGTAAAAACGAGAAAATATGCGACGCTTAAAGTATAAACGTCAGGTCAAAATTTGAGATCACTCATCATGCCTTCATGGCTTTCGGAAGGGGTCCAAATAGGAAGGCGTGCGGAAACGGACTTGATCCAGCAAATAAAAAACCTTGTAAGTTAAGATCAAGAGTATTGACTTAAATAATTCATTCGCAAATACTTTTCACGTAACATTAGACAATATAGACATTATTTATAATATTTTTTATTTTATATGTGTGTCAATTGATTTTGTTCATGGTTCAAGTTCATATTGCTGAATGCATTATAAAAAAGTTGTTAAAGGTTTGATGTTGTGGTTTTTATAAGCTTTATATAAACAAGAAACTCTTATTCGAAATAAAAGTTTAGATATAAATACTTTTATATATGCAACTTTTGGTATTAATAACTTTCGGAATTAATAACTTTTAGATAACTTTTGCATTTATAATATGAAACAAACATATATATAGAAGATATACCTATTAAAGTTTTACGAATTTATATATATATATATAAAATACTAGAGAAAGTTACCCGGCGCTGCCGGGATTTTCAAACTTGACAATAGACTGGATGAAAAATAAAATCACTCGAATAATCTTATTGATGTCATCGCGTGTGATTTTTCATAATAAAATAAATTCCATAAAAGTCGTCATTAGGTCTTTATTGCCATTTTTTCCGTTTTGCATTTCTGAGGCTGGGTATTTAAACATCGTAAAAAGAAGAAATCACAGGAAAAATTTCAGTGAAGTTCATCGCATGTGACTTTTCATTTTAAAACCAGTTCTTAAAAATTTATCATTGGGTCTTCATTGCCATTTTTTCCGTTTGTATTCCTTACGGCTGAGTATTTAAACATTGTAAAAAGTAGAAATCACACGAAAAATTTCAGTGATGTCATCGCATGTGACTTTATTTTAAAATCAATTTCTTAAAAATTATCATTGGGTCTTCATTGCCATTTTTCGCTTTGTATTCCTTAAGGCTGTGTATTTAAACTTCATAAAAGAAGTCATTTTTTAATCATTTCACGAAAACATATAGTGCCGATTATATTTATGGTAGCGCTGAATATCAGAGTATTTGTTTGATCTCCTTTGATGGGGGGAAAACAGCAAAAACTTAAGAGAGAGTACAACTTCATATATTATCAAGAAAAGTTCCGAGTGATTGATATCACTCTCCATCTCTAGGCATTATTAAGTTTGATTAGCACGATGTTGCGTTATAATTTTTTTTATTTTCCACAAAACTTAAATTTGGGGGGAAAGGCAGGGATAGAAAAAACACTTATTTTTAAGTAATCATAAAGAAAACGAATTTTCCGGTACACACCGAATAAAACAAAACACGTCTTACTACCTTATAACCATCCACAGAAAATTTGGTCAAAATATAACTTGGCAATTTTAAAAAATCGACAAAAAACGTTTTGGCGAATAAAATAAATATGTCGATGACGAATTTTCGGCGAGTCGACAACCCCACTAAAACATTCCTGAGCTCTCAAAACTATTCACTGAAAATTTTGTCAGGATCTCATTAACTGTTCGGGAGATACATGGAACGAACGAACGGAATTCTTTTTTATATATAGTATATATATATATATATATATATATATATATATATATATATATATATATATAGATATATAGAATATATAATAAAGAAAGAAGAGATATACCTTAGTAAATATCAAAACGTTGCCTAATTAACTTAGTTTTGTGTAATAATACTCCAATTCTCTCCGTTAAACAACCTTTCAACACTTTAATATCAGCTACTCAGAACTGATTACTTTTTTTATAAACTTATCATTAACAATATGAAATATAAATAAATATACACTTCATTTTTGCTATCTTACAATTAACGATGAGCTTATTATCTTGCTGACAGCTGGAGGAACCCCGTTGGAGGCGATGCACATGTAATTCCCCATGTCAGAGCGTGTCACTGACGGCAGAAAAAGAGTCCCCGACTTCACCTTTCGTCCTATAAAAATGAAAATAATATGTTCTGTAGAAAAAACCATTTTGTAAGGGCTCAAGTTGAACAGATATTTTGAATGACTCGAACGGTCATTTCAATATATCAAGGGGATTGGTGACTTTTATCTTTAGTCTATACGTGTATATGCAGATATTGAAAATGATTTAAAATAACTTCTTTAAATATCAGGGTATTTATGAAATAAAGTAGCTTTTGAAGGTTGCGTTGTTATTTATTAACGGAAGACCATAAAACTGCGTTAAAGAGAGTTGGATAGAGAAAACAAGATACAGACAGAGAGAAAAATTGAAAAAGGGATAGACAGTCAGAGAGAGAGAGAGACTGACAGATAGAGGGAGAAAGGGATATTGAGCATTTGGATCCTTCGGATCCATGGACATGACAAAGCACATTAAACTGAAATTCTTTCTTTCTTGGTTGTCTCTATCTCTCTTTACAGCGACAGGTATTTCATTAATAAATGACCACACAGCCTCCAACGGCTACAATATTTCATAAGTGCCAATATCACTAGTTGCTCTTGAGTAAGTCTTCCATTCGTGAGTTTTGCTTTTGTCAGGCGAGTAATAAAGAATGTCTGAGAGTGACTTCTTTTTTCATAAAATGACTACTCAAAAATATTTCAATCTATCACCCTTCAAGACTAAAGTAGAAACCAGATATTCATAGAACATATAATGTGATATCTCTACGACCCTTTCCAATATATAAGAGATTAGCTCGGATTATCCTTTATTCGATTATGGCTTAGACCAGGGATGCTTTATGATTCGTAGTCTTGCATCCTTCTAGGAAAAAACTTGAATAATTATTATTTCAGAGGATGTTATCTGGGCAATTCCAAATCAATAAAATCATTTTGTAGGTTTCTACTTGAACTACAGAAAACCATGAAGGTACAAAATGATACCACACGACTAATAAATGTTTTTTTAATAGAGGTTTTCAATATACAAGGATTTTATTCAGCTTTTAAAAGATGTTTTAATAACCCATATAAAGGAAAAAAAAATAAAGTACCCTTTCGTAATTGGTTTATATAATGTAGCAATTTGCTATAACACAAATTTTAAAAGAAGGCCATGGGTATACAATTTGTAAAAAATGATCTTGTTTTCAAAAACAATTGAATTTGCATTACACCGAGAAACCAAGATGTAGAAAACTGATATGAAATATTACCGTTAAAAAACCTTAACTTGTCCTTCAAAAACATTGGATAAAAATTTTAGTAAGCACAAAGACTAAATGTAGGCTTTTAGGTTTGGTCCCTAATATTTCAGGGGCTTGATTTACTTACTCATTTTGACTTTGCCGTTGTTTTGAGCTTCGAATATGAATGGAGGTTATTTCCTCCCGCTCGCCTCCATATGATTTTCGGACTTGGATGCCCCTTGGCGGCACAGTGGAGCTTAGCGGAGGATCCCTCCGCAACGCTCATGTCGCTAGTGGAGTGCCGATCCGATATTTGCGGGGGCACAACGACTTCTAGGACCGCAACTGGCTCACCATGGGAATGGAGTTGACTTGGCACATGTATTCCCCAGAATCCTTTTGCTTCACATTCTTGATCTGAAGGGTCCAGGTGTCCTTGTCGTTGTGGGTCACGTGGAGACGCTCGTTGTTCGTGATGACGTGGTCGTGAATCGCAAGGATGGCCTTGTCGTCTGACTTGATCCACGCAACCTAGTTTTTAAATACGATTATATGTTTAAATTACTCTATTTTTAAATCTAATTATTATTTTTACGGTAACTTTGTATTATCATTTTTAAAATATTATTGGACAAAAAATAAATGTTAATACAATGCAGTTTAATTTAGAAAAAGATACTTATTTGGTTAAAAATAATGCTAAAAGATACTCTCTTTTATCTATTTGACTTCTTGGATAAATTTTTTATATCATAAAACGAAATGTTTTTTTGAGAAAAATTATTGATTTATTTCACACACAAGTTATGGTTGTTTTATGGTTATTTGTTGTTAAATAATGTAGTAGTTAGTGTAATTGAAAAATAATGTTTATTATTGCTATACTTCAACTATGATTTTATGCTATCTGTATTTTTTGTAAGTGTTTTTTTATATTATCAAATTTATTTCATAATTGAACAATAGAATAAGAAATGTTTATTTAATTTTTTTAATTAATACTTTTTCTACTCAAATCTATATATTATTTTTTTAAAGAGTTTTCGGTCTTATTTACCCAGCAGCTTATTTTATAACAGGGTTGCAAGTTAAAAATGATAAATGACAAAATATAAATCATTTTTAATTACTACTTTCCCCCATAATATCAACCGCTAAAATAACTTTTCTATGTATTGCATATTGACTTGCTACAATAAAAAATACGAATGTTCTTCTTATGGTTTTTTAAGTGATGAAACACTAAAAAAATATAATCGATTGGACCTAAAAATACGATAACATAGTTAATTATATTTATATCTTACCCGATGACCTCCAAGGTTAGTAACCGTGCATGTAAACGATGCATCCCGACCTTCTGAAACAGTCATGTTTTCCAGCTTTCCAATAAACTTTGGCATGGAGTCAACTAAACCTAAAGTGGTTTCAGTAATAAAAATACAGTTATGTTAAATGTTAGCAAAATACCAACTCATCGAACTCATTGCAGAATTTCATCGTTTCATAGTCATGAGGCAATTTTTTTAAATAAATGTATTATTAATAAATTTGTTTGACTAGAAAATATTAATTTGTGCTCAAGTGTAATATTTTTATCTTAAATATATTAAATTGTGATTTTTTTGGCATTTTTAAATATTATTAAGATCATTCTGTGTGCAAAGTATTTCTTAAATAAATTATCCATTATTTCTTGCTCATATTTAGTATTTTGATTGTTTTAAGTTGTTAAATAACTTCTTTATTTCATATAAAGTATATTTTTAGATAAATATTTTCTAAAAATAGTAAAATACTTTATTTGCAAAAAGTTGCTATATTTATTTATCATAGCTTAAGTGTTTTGAAAATGTAGGATAGCAGTCCCTATATTTAATAACGGCCCATAAATTTGATGAAAAGCTGTTATATCAGACATTGGTCAAACTAGATAATACCTAGTTGAATACCATGAATATAATCACAACACAATAATCCCCTCCATTTTTGCCTACCATATAAAGAGTTCACCCACCAGTAGTCTCACTTACCATAAAAGAAAACCTGTAGAACATATAAGGTCAAAGTATTCTTCATGTTAAAGGCTCTTGTATTTCATTTAAGGACTCATTCAGGAGGAAGTATATTTCTTTCCTCTGTTTTAAAACGTGGTCGATGAACGAATCATTTTTTGTTCAAAGGTGTTGATGATATTTTGTGATGGTAAGCTGTAAAGAAAGAGAATATATTTTAATTTAATGATAATACTTATACAACTAGTATTATAAAAATAATATTAAAAAATAAATATTTTTTATATAGGCAGCCTAAGATAAATTAGCACTTGCATAATAAATTGTCAATGAGAGGAATTAATTTTAACGCAGAATATATTTTTATAGATCCTTTTGATAAAAAGATATATGTAATACTTTTTAGTGTGGATTTCACGCTAGTTTCAAATGAACAAAAAGTATTGACAAATTATGATAAAAAGTAAAGTAAATTTTTTATATATTAAAAAATATATGAAAAACAATATATAAAATACAATTTGTATTATATATAATTTTAATAGAGATTTAAAAAATACAATTAGCATCCAAGGCCATAGATAGACACTTGATTCTATCATGATTTAATTAATAATATCCGGAAAGCCTCGCTAGCATTAAAATCATAGAATAAAAAGTTCTCCAACGAACTTAAGAACTTTTTCAAAAAAATTTAAAAAATTAGACCTTTCCCTACCGGTAAAATTTGAACCTGTTCTCCTTAACATCTACTGAGCTCATGCAACATTTATTTCAAATGTTATTCATACCAATTTTATTGTTAGCATTGTCTACAATATACTTTATGAGTTCATCCACAAAAGAAAAACTCTCAAAATACTAATTGAAACGAGGAACGTCTACGAAGTTGATAACGTTATTATCTGTTTCTCTTAACCCTCATCACTCCCTATATGTTTAACTATGTAACAATTGAAATCAATTTATAGGTATTCATAAGGTTTTTCCTTATATCAACTGATTATTTGTAGATGTCTTCAAAACAAATGGAAGCAAATATATATTTTGTAAGAAAGTGGATATCCTCATTCAAACAAAACAGCCTGAGTTAAGCATTGTTTTTTAAAGCTAGTCCTCAAAATATTTGTGATCCGAAAAATCTTTGCAGTTGAATTAATCCTAAAAAACTTGGCACAATAATTTAGGCAAAACTATTCTAACAAAGTAATATATGCTCAAAAAGTTACAAAAATTATTGTTGGAAAAGATACAATAACAGACTCACAGTCTATTTTAAATATTTTCTATAACCATTTTCAAGAAGTGGTTGGTGGAACTAGAGAAAATTTCCCACGAGCAAAAAAAAAGAAGAAAAGCATTGTTTACTCATATGAAGTTATTTCTGATTATTTAACAAAAAAAATCAAAAATGATAAATCTTTTGATCCGGACTGTATAAAAGGAAAAGTATTTACTTTGTGTTTTGAAGAGGTCAAACCTTACCTACTAAGCTTCGGATCATATATGGAAAGGAAAGGAAGGCTTCCCTCATCTTTAACATGTGGACGGATATCCCTTATTCCAAAAAAAGGAAATGGAACTAAAATTAATCATTGGAGACCATTAACGATTTTAAATGAATTACAGAATTTTAGCTGGCGTTTTATCTAGACAAATAGAACCAATTTTAAACAAAAAGGTGGGACCAAAACAAAAAGGTTTTCTTAAGGGAAGAAACATTGCGGACATTTCTCGAAATATTCAAGCATGCATTGAATCCGTGAGAGAGAGGAAAACTTTTGGGGCATTGATTGCAGTCGATTTAAAAAAACATTTGACACGATTTCTCATACATTCATTTTAAAAGCTATTAAAAAATATTTACCTCGTCGTTTTTTTACCCTATACGATCACTTCTCTTTAATGGTACGTCTGTTGTATCCATAATGGATACATAGTGAGTCCATCAGATTAGGGAGAATTTGCAGACAAGGCTGCCCTGTTTCACCTCTTTTGTTTGTTACTGGAATGGATGTCATGTCTAGTATTTTACAACGAAAATATAAGGTTTTGGGATAAGACTTGGGACAAGAAAACATATATTGGATCTATACGCGGACGATTTGACCCTTTTTGTAGAAGCCCACTCAGAAGCTCAGTTGACTAAGCGAATTGATTTACTCTTCTCCTTTTTGAAAAAAATTGCTGTTAGGTCTGGGTTACATGTAAATGAAGAAAAAACTTCAATTGTTCCCTAGGCCTATGGAAACCATCTAGTTCTGCTAATGTCGGAGGGTGTAAAATGAAAGACAGAGCTAATATATTGGGGATATAATGGACCTCACACGGACCCGGCCCTTCCAATAGGTTGAATTTAAACCATATGTCAAGGAAATACTGTTTCGAATGGAGGTCTCGCAATATTCTCGAGACAATCAATATGTATAATAATATGCTTGTCTCTCGGGTAATTTATGTGGCTACTGCAGTTCCTTCTGTAGATGTCTGGTTAGGGATTTTGTTCCATGATAAATATATATCCGCAGTTAAAAGCCTCGAAAACAGTTAGGAGGAGGGATTTCACTCCTGGGAAATATTCTTCCAAAGATATATAGTAAAATTCTTGTGGATCTCAACTAGAATCCTTTTTGGAGTGGAGGAACTATATAACCCATTCTTCCATATATCTTTTGCTCATGCTTGGATCGTTACTTTCCAACCCGACCATAAAGGAGAAATCCTATGAATGGTCTGCAGTTCAAAGAGTTTTGCGGTCAGGGAATCCCATTTACGACTACAATAGTACAATTGATATTATAGTCCGAAACCGCCATAAGAGTCATTTTTTTTTAATCTCCCTTGTCTGGAAGAACTTGAGTTTCTTGCTCTTTCTAAGAATTGCATTACTGTGCACGACCTAAAGCCAAAGTCCGTCTTCGATAGTGGGAGGTTCTTTTTTCCTCTGAGAAGAACAGCTAAAAGTCACTTACCACTCTTGCCATGGTATTTGAAATTCAAAGATAGGGATAAAACAATGAGGTTGCAAATAACCTCTGTGAAAAGTTTTTGCGACTCCTAAACCTTTCTTCTATTTGGAAGAATCGAATAATGCGTTCGACTTTTAGACATTTTTATGATAAGACTTTTATTGTTCAATTTCATATTTCCAATGACCTAATCTTTTACAACCACCATTATAAAGATTGCGGTGAGCTCTACCCCGAAACTCTACACACCTTCTTCGACTGTACGGTTCTAAGTATTGTAAGGAATTTCTTACAATTAAACATAAAAGCCCCGTCTCCGACCGATCTAAGGGCAACAATGCTGTTCGGAGTCAATACCGACCAAAATATCGAAGCTGACGAAGTCAAATCCATAAATATTACTCTTCGAGGTATAAAAGCGTACATCGCCAGAGCATTAACGGATGGGACTCATTTAGAAACGTCAAGCAAAATGATAGCTACATCAGCGAGATATTCGACATTCTCAGTCAAGATTCCGAAGATATTTGGACAGGAATGGGACTTCGCGGGAAATCTTATGAAATTTTTCCCTTCCAGTTCCGTGCGACATTTGAAAACATTGAACTTTATAACACCCCAAGAAACTCTTAAACATCTTTTTACAAAATATGTTTTGTATTATGTTAGATAATTGTTTTACTTTTATAGTCACCCTGATATGAGGGGCTAGTTTTTTTAAAATAGGTCTGCTTTTTAACCATTCAATCTCTTTGTTTTTTTAAGTAAGAGAGTAAAGAAATATTTTGAGACTTATTAGAAAGACTAGTTTATATGTGTATATGTATATGTGTGTATATACACATTTATTTAGTTTTTAAACATTAGTGTGCAAAACCATTTCCTTGAGTTAATTTTCCCCTAGTGAAATTTTAAAGAAAAGTTGTTTATCCCACCCTTCGTCGCAAATTATATTATAGTGTATCGTTGTTCTTTTTATAATTGAGTTGATAGGTCTTTAAGGGCATTTAATTTTTAACTACAATGTTAATTTATGTTTTTCATAATACAATTTGTGCTTTGAACGTTTATAAATAATTTATATATAACTTTGTATATAATTTATGAAATAAAGTAAGACCTTGCTTTTGAGGAAAAAAACAACAACAAAGATTATGTTCCTTTTATAAATAAGGATAAACAATTAATGGTCTTTGACTACTCCTCTAATAGTAGATTTTCCTGGGGTATATATAATACAAGTATGAGTGGTATATGAAACATCCTATACAAACAGTAATAAAGAGGGACTCAAGTATCCTTAAAGATTATGATTACATATACTTGAGGTAAGTGTATTTAATGATAATCTACTTGAGTTAATAATATTAATTTATTAAAGAATAATCTAATTAATTTCTTAAGAATATTCCTTTTGTGCATCTAAGATAATTTGTTTTCTATTCTGCAGTTTTATACAGTAAGCCCCCGCTACTTTTCGATTGGATTTTAGCGTCCCTAAGTACATAGTTTTATTTAAAATTTTGCTTGAATTATAAAGGTATAAAGTGGGTTTTTTTAAAATTATAAAGTAACTTTCGAAATAGTTGTTCAACATGGACAAATGCCTTCGTTTAAGAAAACAAGAAATCGACTTCATCATGGTCAGGGTTTTAAAATATCGAATACAATATCATTTTGTTAAATCTGTGAGTCCCGATTGATAACTTGTAATTCTATTATACTTATTTATAGTCTCACAAATGCGATAATATGGCGTTAGCTAAGTATGTAAGCTGTTAAGGTCACATGTTTGCCTCCTCCCGAGAGAGGAAAGTCAACATTGATTGCCTCATTGAGTGTCCTAGGTTCGATTGAGTCTTATTAAAGCCAAAACCTATTCATATCCTCACATATACCACTGAATGCAAAAATACAGGCAAAAAACAATAACGAATATTTGGGTTGTTAATTCAGAGAATCTTAAAGCATAATAAAGTACAAGGTTCACGTCTGCCCCTATGAATATGTTGTTTATGTGCTGTGAGGCTTATGAGCGCCCTCTTGCGGTCATTATGTAGGAATACGTAATTTAATCAATCGAATTTAACCGAAATATATATTTAAATTTTAAAAATATATTTGCTGGTGTTGTTAATTACAAACTCATATAAGGGGAAGAGCACAAAAATACCCTAATTCGTGGAAAATCCCTTTTCATGGCCAGTTTTTATCTCCATCAATCTTTTTTCAAGGTTAATAATAAAGATAAAAACACCCCACGACACATTCTAAAACTCACTGTCTCTCTGGCTTTCTTAAAAAATGAATAAAGAAGCGAATTGATTGTCTTGTGATCACGAGTCTATCTCATACATTTTTGATCAATAACACACATGCAAAGTCACAAATTATAAAATTATTAGTTGGAAATTAGAACTGTGATGCTTTAGCTATATGATTATTCACCAACTAGGTAAATCAAACGTGGTCGCAGATGGTTTATCATGCATTTGTGGATAAATTCATAGTAGTACATGTACTAAAAGTACTTCAACTTCATTTGGATCTATGTCATCCAGGAATCAGAAGATACTTTCACCTCATAAAAAGTACAAATTTGCCTTTTTCAATTGATGAGGTTAGAGAGGATATTTGTAGCTGTAAAGAGTATAGAAACTCAAACCCCTCTTTTTCAAACTTTCTAATGAACAGCTTATCAAAGCAACATGGAAAACAATCCATTCTGTATGGCATTTTTATTTATTTTTTATTTTATAATTTTATTGTGTCTTTATTTATTCAATTAATTTAGACTATGTAGTTACAAATGTAACTAATATGCCCAATGGCAAAATATACTCGATTACACACTTAATTCTAGACTTTAAGGGCCCACTCCCATCACGCTCTAGGAACAAATATCTTTTGACAATGGTGGATGAACGTTCCAGATTCCATTTTGCGTATCCATGTCATGATGTCTCATCTCAAAGTGTCATATGTGGACCACTAGAGGTGTTTTCTATTTTTGGATTACCTAGTCTTGTGCACACTACAGAGGGAAATGATTTATGTCGAGGGAATTAAGTGAATTCCCTCATAAAAAAGTAGTTGCAATTAGTCATTCAGCACCATATAACCCATCTGGTAATGGACAGATAGAAATATATAACAGAGTAATTTGGAAAACAATTCAGCTAGCTCTTAAAACTGATAGGTACCATATCAATATTAGGAATTTGTACTCCCACTCTATCCGTTCACAATTTTGTACTTCAACTAATGAAATTCCTCAAAAATGCACGATAGAAAAATAACTAATGGAGTACCATTGTCAACTTTGCTCACTACACCAGGACCTGTTCTAGTAAAAATACATTTGAGGACTTCTAAAATTGTTCCTCTCGTCGATGAAGCTGAACTTGTGGAAGTTATCCTCATTATGACCGTGTTAGATTCCCTAATGGGAGGGAATCGACAGTTTTCTTGAAGCATTTAGCACCCATTGGGGGCAATCCTTATCCTGAGAGTATAATACTACTTGGAACCCCCGAAGGTGATCTTTCAATCCCTCTTGCAGATACTCAAGAACCTATAGATAACACAAATCTCACATCTGAGCTCCCTGGAGCAGATTCATCGACACTACGGACGTCTGGAAGGGAGTGTAAGACCACAAAAATTATCCGAATTGAGCGGGGGAGAATGATGTGAAATTTAGCAGGAGCATGGCTCTTCTTTTGTCCCACCTCGGCCTCCCATCCTTCTCACTCTTATACGTTTCAATTATGTCTCAAATGCTCAGTCAACAATACGTTAAAAAAGCCCTACTACAGTCAACTGAGTGTTTAATTTCTCGTTATATATATATAAATCCTTCATAAAAGTCTGGTTATTGAATCCTTAACCGTCAAATTGAACATTTAAAGTCGTCTTTCAAAATAAAATGTTTGGATGGATTTTATTCTGAAGCGGCAAATTCATGTAACTATATACGTAAGCTAATCTCAAAGAATACAGGTTTTTGTGTTATGTGCATACATTATGGATATTAAAGAAGTCTCAAACAAACATCAGAATGAGTAAATGGTTAACTATGGAGCTAATATAATCATTTTTTGTTGCAATTATGAAGAAATATGTACTCTTTATTGCAGTTTTTTATTAGTAAGATATTAGTAAGTATAAATATCTTCAATAAACATCGTTATTGACATAAATTTAACTATTAAATTTTAACCTCCCCTTTCTCATGTCTTTTTTTTTGGAACGACAGTCATATATTTTCATTAAATCTACATGACATGTACATTTTAATTTGTCTAAACAGAGAAGTCGCTCAAAGTTGTTTCCCTTTTCTCTTCATTACTCCATATTCTTTGATCTTTTAGACTATGCCACAAAATACAAGATGAAATCTTTTTCAAGGTTAATAATAGAGATCAAAACACCCCACGCCTCATTCTAAAACTCACTGTCTCTCTGGCTTTCTTAAAAAATGAATAAAGAAAGGAATTTAGGGAAAGTGAAATCAAGATATGCTAGACAATATAACTTTTATAATATAACTCATCATATTATCTAAGCTCTCCTTGACAAGGAGTCATATTTCTTTGCTCATTCATATTTTCTTTCTGCTTTGTAACTTATACCCTTCTTTCAAACAACAGATGCTATAAAGGCATATTATCTCTAATTCTATTTTCTTGCAAACAAAAAAGGTTCCACTCGATATTGTTTTCCTGTCTTATTTTGAAGTATATATGTTCTTGTTTTATTTTTTCACAAAAAGTTATATAAAAGAATTCACATCCACACACAAACACACACACATATATATATATATATATATATATATTTGTATGAGTTGTATAATTATAAATAGCATTGGATAATTACCTCCTCCGAAGGAGGTATTGTTTTCACTGGCGTTGGTTTGTTGGTTTGTTGTTGTTGGTTTGTCAGCAGTATAACTCAAAAAGTACCGAACGGATTCAGATGAAACTTTGTGGAGTTGTTAGAAGTGCCAAAGGAACAAGTGATTAAATTTTGGCATCTCTGAGTGCAGAATTAAGATGCAAAATGAGCTAAATACTAATAAATATTTCAAGTTAGCCTACTCTGCCAATAGATGTCGCTGTGCTGTGAAATCGGGTGCCGGGAGCGTCTTCCTCTCGGAATTTACGTCGAGGGGAACCCTCCCCGTCCCTCTACGCCACCCCAGTCCTGAAAAATCCGCCTCGGAAGGCTCATAAGGACCCCGTGACGGCGGAGGTTTGCACTCTCTGAGTGTATATATGCCTATAGTTATTATCTGCTGTTGATAACAAACTTATAAATATAGTCTTTACAGTACCAACTCTTAAAGAGAACTTGTTTTTAATTTAAATACCCGACTTAAAAATAACTAAACTTCTTGCAATAGAACAAACTGAGCTTAAGGCCTTTATTCGTGAGGTTGACCAAAATTAATCTTCCCCTGTCAGGATATATATATATATATATATATGCAAAGAGAAATAGAGAGGAAAGTACAATTTAAATTCAAATAAATAAATAAAAAAACAAGAAAAATTCCTTTTATCTAAAGCGAAAGTCCTATTTACATATAAGAGACTTTTTCTACCATTCTTTAGGATAAATGATAGGTTTTTGTAAAGAACATCCATTTATACATAAATCAGGACTTATGCATTTATAACTTGTATTTAAAATAAAGATAATGAGAGGATAAAAGAATAAGAGTCGACGGTGTGTAGAGGAAAATAATAATCATAATATAACACTCTTTATTATACATGTTTAGGTTTGCTTTCTTGAAAGGAGAAGTTGTTTTTTATCAAAACAACTTGAAAACTATCAACGTATTTAATCTTATGAATAAATGTATCGCGGTGTTTTTTCAATCGTCGTAATAATAGATTTTATTGCTTTTTACAATCAATAAATATATATAATAAATATGTTTTTTTATATGGTGTGTTTTTTGTTTGTTTTGTCTTGAAATTAAAGTTATTTTTTATAAGAACTATAATACAAAAAAAAAATATCAATCTCTTTTGTGCACTGATTTTTTTGTTGTTGTATTGAAGTTATTAATTTGCACATTTTCGAATTAGACATATCAAATCAGATAAACTAAAAAGAAATACTAATTCGGTTTGGTATTCAAAAAAATATAATGAAAAAGTGTAATTTTTGATATTTTTGATGGGGTCGACACTTTAAAATGATTCTTTACATCTCTTGCCCTTATTATACTCAAATTTTGTTGGTTTTATGGATATATTATAATTAGTAAGTGCACATTAGTATTAAAGGGTGTGTTGGTATATTTCTTTAATATGGGAAAAATGTTAAACAAATTTATTCTCATAAGTATTTAATATTTGAATAGAACAAGAAATATTTTTATATACTTTTTAAATAGAATAAAAATTTGGCGTTGAGTAGAAATTGATTTTATTTTTTTGCTTACCAGCTAAGTGTTATTTATAAGTAGAATTATATACAAATACACAATATATATATATATATATACTGAACTGCAAGGGGCAAGAGAGGTACAAAGCTGATTAACTTTATCTTTTTATTCTTAGCTTCCGTTTGCTTCAATTCGTAAGTTTTTATTTGAAATTGTATAAAAATATACGGACTTACGTTTCGATATTCATCAAAGGATAAATGTCTTACGCATATAAGTAAAAAATCAACTTGCAAATAAGATTGCCAGTGGTATTAATAGAGTATATTTATTAATTTTAAATGACAATAAAATACCTTAATATATTTTAAGTCGATTGTAAATTAAAAAATAACCTCATTGGACATATCATTACGGTCCAAAGGGAGAAAAAGTGAACATCTAAAATTATATATTATTTAAAAGTTTAATACTTTATTAAAATATTAAATTACTAAAAGAATGTATGCATAAAAACGTATGCTTTTCACTCTACAATTATTATTGACAAATCTGAAAGCAACAAATGAACACAATTATTCTACAAATAAGATACATGTACCATTGCAGATATATATTTTTTCTGAAGCTTGGAGCGTACTTTTAATAATTTTAAATATCAAGTAACAATTCCTTGTTATCTTATATATAATTAAATAACAATTCTACTTCTTGTATTTAAAATTTGTCCATTTTTTATTCTTTTTAAATAAATTAATCAGAATTTGTTTCTTCTTTTCACAGCATACTCAATTGTACAAAAGCATCTTATTATAAAACAAAGAAACGCTTCTACCCATAGACGACTGAGTATCAGTGCAGTTCCCTAATGCGCGTGCGAGTAATATATTACTTAGTTATATTACTACGACTTACTAGAGTTACAAACGTATTAGGTATAACTTTCAAGTAATTACTAATATGGAATATCCGAGTTACTGATTACGTGAAAAAAAATATTCAACAGGCATTTTAGATGAAATTTAATGAACTGCAATTGTAAGTGACGTCACCCAGTGGACATAAAAATGCTAATTAGGTTTGGTGATGATTTTTACAAATCCGGTTTGAATTGCCTTCACTTATTCTTTTGATATGCTCAAAAAAGTAATATCCAATATAAAGTAGTATATTACTTTTGAGAAGTAATAACTAATATTTTTTTAAATATTACTACGTTGTAAAAAGTAGTATATTACATACTACTTTCAAAGTAATATTCGATCAACACTGCTAAGTATATATGCTTGTCAATGCAACTATGAGCTTAATTATCTGCAGTAAAAGAATTACACATCGAGGAAATATAAATATATAAGGGAAATAAACTTCCATGTAACTTATATCTTACAAACCAAATGCATAACAAATTTTCTTCCATGGCACGGAAACTCATTCTACAAATTTGTGAAATTTCATAAGAAATATTTAGTATTAGTATATTTATTTTGACATGAACATGATGACCATTCGTATATATCGATTGACATAATAATTTATTTTTTGTCAAATAAAGCAGTATTGTTTCTGTTCTCCTAATCAAAAAAGTACCATGAATTATGATATAGTTTAATGACTCGAGTGCCCAATTGTTTGTTTGCCTATATGGTTCGATAGAATTGCATCCGACAGGAAATAAATAAGCATACTAGCATTAAAATTAGTCTAACTAACCTAGGATATTATCAATGAAGTAGACCAAAAATGACCATCCTCTCTCGGGATTCGAACCTACGCCCCCAACATTGAGAGTTGAACACACCTTAACGAACAAGGCTATCGTTCTCCCTTTGTTTACAATTATTTTTCAGCTAAAATCTAGAGATGCAAGTGGTTCAAAGTACTCTGAATCTTTTAATTTTCTTGATTATAATTTTTGCTTCCCGTACTAAATTACTAAATTCAATTTTATTTTTTTATAGGCATACACTTTTTTAATAGTTCCTCTGACTTCCTGTGGATACAGATCGCCTTCTTGGCCTTGATTTTTATGGCGATTGTGCGTTCCATACCCTTCTGGATCACTTTCATCTCTGCTAGTATCCAATTTCGAGATATGCCACCTGTGGAATACCATTTTGAATCAAATCCCGAATACATATTTTAATCTGGACATGTTTTTGAACTGAAACTCGGTTAAATATGTGTAAAGTGTTCTAAACTATCAGAATGACTAATATTTAAAAGTTAAAAAAAAACTTAATATGATATATGAGGCTACAAATATTTTGTATAAAATTGTGTTTTTTAATATGATAATAGAGACTATCATTGCAATTATAAGCTACTTTTTATGCTATATATGATGATATATCACTTATTTATGTTTATATTAAAATAAGTCAAAGAAACTTTTTATATTGACATTAAATCATATGAAAACACATGCTCCAACATATTTATATATCTGACTTATATTTACCTAACTTCAACTTATATTTGATAATTGAAAAAATAATTGATGATCAAAATATGGCATCTCTAATCGGAAAACATCTTAAATATTGTATTATATATTCTTAATATTTGTTGTGTAATAGGATATGGTATGATGTTTATATTTAAAAGAAAACCTTTTTTATTTTTTAATGGATTTAAACGTTTTTAAATCAGTAGTGGAATGAATAAGTAAACAATGCAGCTTTAAACACAGTCAATTCTACACACAGTTATATCCCATATTATTTTGTCTCGCCTAGAATAATGTCGTAACAGGATTTAAAATCGAATTATATATCAATGGAAAGTCTTTTGACCGTACTCCAAATAGTTTGATTATATCAATTATTGCAGAATTAAAAAATAAGAAGATATCCTCGGGGATTCGATGATATTATTAGCCACCTTTTTATTAATATGAATAAAGATAAAAGTTTTTATCATTTTGTAAACTAAAAATAGAAACGAACTTCATCTATATTTGGGTTAGTTTTAAAATAGATAACAATGAGTAAGTTATATCAGAAACTTTTGTCGTCCCGGCGGTAAGTAATACATATCAAATAATATAGATATATTATTTCAAAAGACAATTTCATGAATACAGTTACAAAATTATGAAGTAAAAACTTCAATATGAGTTTTTAATATATTATTTTTATTCTATTCTAGTAAAACTTTTGATTTAACAATTTTGAATAATGAAATATTATTAGTTTAAATCAAAACATTTACGAACATATTGATGATAACTATCGACAGAGCTTAAAAATGTAATATATGCCTAATTAAATTAAAAGTTATATATGTATATATTCCCGAAAGTCGAAGGTTCATTTTGGTTAACATCACGAATAAATGCCTTAAGCTCAGTTTGTTCTATTGCAGGAAGTTTAGTTGTTTTTAAGTCGGGTATTTAAATTAAAAACAAGTCTTATTAAGGACTTGGTATGTGAAAACATATTTATAAGTTCGTTACCAACAGAAAATATTAATTATCCGATGTTATTTATTATAATACAAAAGAACTGCAAATTTACTGCATATCTTCTGCAAATTCTGCATATTAGTTTCATTGACATACATTTACAGATATAACTCACTTACTTTTTTCTTAAAAATACACTCTATACCTATTTAGTTAATGTTGTATGACACTTGATTTAATGATGCAGACATATTTTGATCTTGTAAAATACATAATTTTTAATATGTTTTAAGAATAATAATACACTTTTATAATTATTCCTCGATTCAAATACTTATCCTGTCATTCTTTGAAAATCAGGGGGTATGAGGAAAACCGTTAGTTTGACTCGTTGTCTTCTCATGTAAATAATGGAAACTTCATTCACAGAATTGAATATATATTATAGTATTTAAACCATTTTATTCATAGCAAAAAAACCTTTTCAACAGTATATATTAAATTGATATATTAAACCTACATCCATATTTATACAAATGCATACATAATATAAAAAGTAAAATATGTTTACAATGTATGTATCAAATAAAAAAACCAAAATTAAATTATTCAATCTACCAATAACAGACAGATAAACATATTTAGGTATATGTATGGACAAAATTATATTCACTATTTATGTAAGAGAAATAATATGGAAGATGAAAGGCATCCAATATACAAATGAATTTCATAAAGTGCTTTCATTTCCATAAATGTGGTTTTAAATCTCTCCCTTCCAGCTTAACTGCTTGAGTATCATTGAATGCTCTGTTTATATATTAAACCCTGCAGCTTAGTGATTGGGAACTAGTAGCATAATAATTCAATTCCTAAATTGATATTATGAAGGAAATTAAGTTGAGTGATAATATACAAAGTGTCTTAATATGATGAGAGGAGATGAAACCATAACGAAATAATATATTTATGATATAACACGTATTTATACTCTCAAAGGAGCAAATTATGTCGAACCATATAGTAAAAAATCCATATAAAAGAGTGCAATAGTCATGTGCGTTAAGGCGTGTTCAACTCTCGATGTATGGGGCGCAGGTTCGATTCACGAAAGGGGAGGGTCCTTTTTGTGTATCATTGATAGGATCCTAGATTCGAGTGACTAATTTACCTGCTACATATAATAGAACTATATCCCGTCGGATGCAATTCTGTCGAACCATATTAGCAAAATAAAATACTGAAGCTTCGACAGCTGACATGTTTATAAAGAAATGAGAGGATTAAAGCTATAAAAATTATTATTTACTTATAATTATTATTTTGCCTCAAAGGCAAGGCTTGTATTTAGTTGATAAATAATGGTATGCTTAAATAGAAATGGAACAATTGTATTAAAAGAAACATAAATTAACAAACGGTTAAGAATAAGTGTCTATCAGAGATGAAGTACTCCAATAAAGAAAAGCATTTTTCCAAAGCTCCCTCATCTTGTATTTATTAAGCACTCTTCACCTTTATTTCTATGTATATGAGTAAAACATGAAATGACATATGCCCATATCAACATATAAAGTTTATTTTTTTCTGTGAAGCTAGTTTTTCATTATTATTATTTTCCTTCGTAGTTGAAAGTTCTCTATTAATTTCAGTTTGAAACACATCTAATGGTTTGAAGTACCATTGTGAATAATTCCTCTACTTTTAAAATGAGGTTGATATTTCCCCACCATGTTTGGAAAGTTAGTGTTAGTTAACATTAAAAATATAAACATAAACTTATTAGTAATCAAAGTCTTAAATATTATTATGATTGAACTCTTATTAGCAAAATTTATGACATGTTTCTTTTGAATATTTGCTACCTATTTGCATTCATTAATGCTTGCGTACATGATTTTTGTCCATGTTCGACTTTCTTTAGAGAAAATAAGGAAGTAGCCAACGTAGATGATTATTTCAAAAAAATTTAAAAGTTAATTTATAAGTATACATGTAATTCCTCCCATCCAAATTCAAAACAATAAGATTAAAATGAACTATGAAAGCTAAAATACAGTTTAAAAAAAATCAAGTTAACTTCTTTATGCACTACTATTCGATAATAATATAAACAGTCTTCACGAAATATCCAAGCGAAAATGTTGAACAAAAATAAACAAAAGCATAGAGAAATAAGTCTTAGAGAGTAAAAATTATATTATAACTTTTATTTCACGATAAAATACTTAACTTTTTATATACAAGTTTGATTTTTAATATAAAAAATATTCAAGAGGAAATTATATTGATATTCGAAGAATATCAAATTGATATACACTATTGTTTCGATTCATTGCGATTGGAAGTTGGAAGAAAAGGGATACTTTTCTTAGATTTATTACAATTTGATATGAAGTATTTATGTGTCTTGCTTTTTCAAATGTAAATTTATACTTGGCACGTAAATATGGTTATGACTGGGCATTTCAATATCATAGACGGTCTCAAATATTTAATAATGAAAAATAATACAACTTTATTTTCGTTGATTTTGAAGAAATACTCACAACCATGGAATAAAAAAATGTAAGGTTAAACGTATTAACAGGAACATGATTTAAAAAAAATAATTGCCCCAAACAAATAACAAATATGTATTTCAATGGATTGTTGGAAAATAATCAAATAGAATTAAGGTGCTCGGCTTTTAAATAAAGTTTGCATTTAGAAAATCAATAATAATATGTTAAAAAAAACGTCATAATTAAATAGGTATTTAAAAAGTTTGGACCACTTTTCGTTCAATAAAGAAAAATAATATTGATGTCCTTTATTTTGAAAAAACGTATCTAGCTAAGAGTTTTAAATAAAATGTACTATGAAATTACGAATATCATACATAACATAATACAATTACTTTTCAATAAAGCTTTCTCTAAATTATATTTGCATTTTCCATTCTAGAATTGAATTTCATTTCTAATATGTATTGCACATATTTTATGCTATTATGGAATAGATTGAGAATGTAATTCTTTATAATGATTCAATAATAATATATCTAAAAATGTATATAATAAAGGCATGTTTAATGCACATTTTCTGCACCATTGAATACATGCCTTGTTATTATATTAGCTTTATACTTCCACGAAAATTGAGAATAGTCACGAAACAATTAAGTACATAACCATTGGAACAAACATTCTGACTACTCACCAAAAAAAAGAGAATCAGTTTTAGTACATGTTCCTTCTGATAAAAAGTGCTCTCAGTCATCTTCCTTTAACTCTATGGTGCATGAAGTTTATTTGCGCAAGATTGAATACTCAGACACGAACAAGGTTGCTGAATATCATAAAAATATCGGCCCTTTGTTCTTGGGATCGGATGATTCGACATTCTGTTTAGAAGTCTATGACGGTCGACATTTTACATCACAAAGTCTATGCTATCTTTTATGCTTTTTCAGTCCATGTAATTTTTTGGTAAATTATACAATGATACTCTTTATGCTTTAGTCGATTTGCCCACTGTTAATTTTTTGATGGTCCTTTTTATAGCAAAATTTGTTTTTATTTCGAATTTTAGGCTATTCTTTGTAGAAATAGACTCTTGGTTTTTTGTCCTATATGGGTCGATACAATTGCATAATACAGGATATAAATAAGCATTATAGCATTAAAATTAGTCTATCGAACCTTGGATCTTATCAATGAAGTAGACCAAAAATGACCATTCCCTCTCAGGATTCAAACCTGCGCCCCCAGCATTGAGAGTTGAACACGCCTTAAACGCACACGGCTATCGTGCTCCCTCCACGTGTTCTTTTACACATTTCAAATGTAACTCTCCAGAAGGAAATCAGCTATTAGGATAATCTATTCTTATATAGGACACAAATTGACCAATGATAAGTGTGGACGTCACTAACTTAAGAGCAATGATGATATCCGCTGGAAATTTAGATCCCCGATGTCCGTGATGATTCCTGAAAATATGTGCTTAGGATAATACGCTACTTCCCTTCCAACTCAGCACGACATCTCCAAGTTTCAAGAGGACTTCACAACAAACTCACTGTCGAATCTGAGGATTGTTTTTCAATATTGAATTCTTTTAGGTTAAGGTATTTAGATGTTAGAAATCAATATCTGTTTTTAATTTATCATTTACTTATTGAGTTCAAAGATAATAAGGTATTTTATTAGGAAAATAACTTTAAACTAAAATGTTTATTTATGTTATGTTATTTTTAAAACAATTTTGTTATTTTATATTCAGTTTCATGTTTATATTTGTATGTATACATACAAGCTGAATTACCGTGGAGAAAAAAAATTCAGTACGTTTAAGATCTTTCATTGTTACGTTATTTTTAATACAACCACGTTTTTAGGAAGTCGTTAAAATATAAGTAATTGTAAGAATCTCTAAAACTTTACATTAGAATTTGGTACATAATCAGACTTTTAAGTAGGATTGAAGTTATCATCTCCAAAATGAAATTATTCAACGCGAAGTGAAAAAACTTTGATAAAAAAGGACCTCTTAACACCAATACTTTATCATGTTAATACTATTTGTTAAAGCTATATAAAATAATAAAAGTTGCTCTATTTATTCTGTTTATTGGTATGAGTTATATTTTTTATGAATAAACTTCTGTTCATTTGATATTTATTTTTAAACTCTTTAATTTTTACAGTGAACCATTGCATACAAGCTATTTGATTTGATTGAAATATGCCTAGACTGGGGTATGTGTTACACGGATGGTTCCACTAAATTGTCGTTTCCGTGAACCTTGGAGGAAACTTCAATATAATACACTATTTGGGTTGATTAAGAAAGTATATAAATTTAATCCAAAGTATTATTTCCTTCTTATGTAAGCATACACAACACATATAACGTAAAAAATCTCAATGATAAAGAGTTATTTGAGCAAAACGTTAATAGAAAGTATGATCACTACTGAACTGAACCATATATTTTAAAATACATAATGAAAACAGAGCAAAATTATATCTTCTCTTTCTGAAGTTATGAGAATCCAATAAAAGTTTTTTTATAAATACATTACCTCTGACACTTTTCAATAAATCATAAAAATAGAAACTGTAATTTTTTTCATCGAAAATAAATAGTTTGAGTGAAAAAAGTTATGACAGATCGAATTCTCCAAGTGAACAATATAATCCTAACGACTTAAAAAACTGTAATCTTTTACAAAATTGAGGGTAGGAGAAGAAGGTAACAAAGTTTTTCAGAAATAAATAAGAATGCCTTGACTAAAAAAAAGGGACTGAAACGACTTTGTTGCTTTGTAAATTAACAAATAAATGGAAATAATTTTTATTACTGGTTAGACCAACGTAATGTGGAAGCGAATATACTAATATATATTCTTAAAACGTTAGCCATTTACAAAAATGACAGACATATTATTTTTCTATATCAAAATAAGATTACTAATATATATATATATATAATACATTTTGTCAATTTCACGATTAATGGAATATTGAACTTGGTTGATACAATATAAATATTTTTTATATGCTATAAATAACAACTTGTTGTCAATTTTTCTCAACAGAAACTGATCATAAAAAAGTTCGACACGCCAACCGTTTTTCAAATAGCCGAGCCTTCTACTATGATATTTAACAGCCCTGAGATGTAATCTAAAATATCAATAAATTTTAGGTATAAATAATATAAGGGTAATATTGGCGCCAAAATACACTGCTGCCAATAGTTTTAAAATTACTATCCCCTACAAAGATATGGATCGACCTTGCTTATATTTTTTTGCATAAATTAATCTTGGTATACGTGGCATGTAAATTCTTCTTACAGTCCTGCAAAAGACACAATTATGATGGGGAAAGCTCTTAAATTAGCCTCAGGGTGGGGTTATTTGGTCTTTATAGCCTTTATTGCACCTTCTTTTCAGAGAAAATAGAATGATAATATAAATAAATTTCTCCTCCCTCCTCCCGTTTTTTTTCCATTCACTGAGCGCCTATTAATTAATTTCAAGACAAAATGAGCCATTAATATATATATATATTTATATATATATAAGTAGTTCATTAGCTACATTAAGATTTATAAAAACCCTAACTAGCATGATCTAAAAGAAACTTAATCCAAAATCTCATTTACTATGTCAAAAGCTCTCATATCATAACTTTTGGAGAGCTAGGAGGGGCTAACAGAATGAGAGCTCATTAACTTTATGAGTAAAGTAGTTTTTACACTTCTTACACATCTGTTATCTTTGTTTGTATTTAATTATTTATAATACATCTTCTTTGAAATACTAAATTCACTTCTTTTGGAAGAGGGCGAAGAATGGAGTGTTGTTGATGACAAATCCAATATTTTCCTTGGGGTTATTTTTATCAAATTAAAAACTATTACCAAACAACTTAAAGAATTATTCATTCCTTAAAATGGTTTGATATTCATTTTTACATGTTTTGCAACACGAGCGTTGGCGAACACATAGAGTCTAACCAACAAATCCATGCGAACATTGTGTTTTTCTGCCGAATTATTTGTCTCTAAGCAACAATCTTTCTAGCTCATAAGTCTTTCACAAAAACAACCGACAATTTGTCAACTTTGACATAAATTACAAATATGTAAATATTTCTTATGAACCAAAGTATTGAGAATCTCTAAGCACGAATTTTAGGTATTCTAAACTTTAATGTCGGTGTATCAGATGATTGACTTTGATTTCAAAATGCAAAATAACAAAACAATTTTATGGTTCATAACAGACCTTTGAATAAGTTAGTGTGGCTTGAGTTAATATTTTGAACCACGGTATTTAACTGAGTTAAGAACCTTTATCGGAGATTAATTGGAACTAAAAATATTAGATCAAGAAAAGTTTTTTGGTCATTTATTACATAAAAGTTTCGTTCAAATTTGTCTACACCATTTACATATTTTGCTATAAAGATTATAAATTTATAAAGACCGATCTTTTATATTGTTACTTATGATAACCTTTATTAGAGTTTAAAAAAAGTTTTACACAAAAATGAAATAAAAAATGAGGAAAAACTATTAAAGTTATTTGAGTTTTGGATTAAATATTAATTAATATCATATGTTTTGTGCCAAATTTTGCATTACGTTATGCGATTGTATTATGATTTATAATTTAAATTAATAGATAAAATTAATGAGACAATATTTTGACACAGTTTCCTCATCCAGTTTGAAAAACATAGTTCACCCACAAATAATTCAAAATAAAGTGAAATAATATATAAGAAACACTATAAATAAATTCCAAACTAAATGGAGCTATTATTTGCTTAGGTATAATGGTTCCCATGTTAGTATGCTAAACTTGTACCGCATTTTTAAATATAGGAATTAATATTTTAATAAAAGTTTGCAACGCACTTTCTATGATTCAACGTAAATTTATCAACAATTTGTTGAAGCAATAAGATTTTATAATGATTTTCATATACAATGAAGTAATTTTAATAATCTACTTTCTCAGAACTCAATCAGCGTAAAAAACACGGCATCATGAGCGAATAATATCCCCTTAATCATTAAGCATATACAAAGTTAATAATATATGACAACCACGAAAAATTGATGATACTTATAAATATATCGTGCTCAAAACTTTTATGGACTTTTTTGTGTCCCTAAATTGTGTTGCCTGACTGAATAATGATTGAGAAGTCCCTATTATTTGCTTTTTATGCCGCTCTATATTAAACACACACACACATGATTAATTCCCATTGAAATTACACACTTATATCTGATAAGAATCTTTGAAACCTTCGTTTCGCTATAACTCCGTTCCATAACCATCTTTTAACGAATCTTTTTTCGTTAATTCGTGAAAAAGAAGGTTATAATTAGAATCAGATGGTTTGACGAGGAAGGAAAGAAGATGCAATTATTATTATTATTATTTTGAATAATTTATTGATGCAGCTGATGAGGAAATGATGCACTTAACAAATGAATACTCGAGAACGTTCTATCAAGGGAAGAGTTTGAAATAATAGAAATTTTCTCAAGAAGGGGGCTGGAGAGATAATCTGAGAAGAGTTTTTTTTTACTTCTTTACCTCATTGTCCTCCCATCCTCTTTGCTTCTCTCTCTCTCTCTTCTCTGCCACCCCCCCCCCCCCCCTTTCTCCCACTTGAAAAAAAGAAAAGAGAAAGGGGTTTTAGGCAATCATGGCCTAAGGGCATGGAGCGCTCATTAGCTTCACACGAAAGCTCACCAGATGGACTCCATATTTTCCTCTTTGCTCCTTTCTTGCTTTCTAGTGTATTGTATGATGTATACATTTGTTAGAGGTCTATGATGTATCTAGGTTTCTCTCCATGTACATTAAAGCCCTTTACGTTTTATTATTATTGTTTCCTTGAAATAACACACATATATATAGAGCTATATACCATTGAAAAAGTTAGAGAAAGAGGAGAGAGACAGAGAGGATAAAAAAGTATTCCTCGTTGTTAGGAAACTAATTTCTCCATCACTATGTATTTGTTCTAAGTGAATATAAAATAAAGCTACATACAAATGTTATGTTGTACATTATTGGCCTTAAGATACAAAACAGAGGGATTTTAAAAAGGAGGGAAATAGAACACCAAAAAAAATATTGGGTCATGAATACGAAATGTTTGTATGTATAAGCAACTGTATATTTAAAAAGTAAACATGTACCAGCCCTTGACCGTGGTTCTTTTTGGTTGATTTAGAGTTTTGCGTGGGTTGTATGCATAATACATCTGAG
>CP045893.1:29486041-29496402 GCA_013387185.1 Caligus rogercresseyi
CTATAATTTATGATGAAATAGTAATATACAAACAAGAAAGGAAGAGCGACAGAGTTTCTACCCATGACTTTACATGTCTTTGATTTGTTTTCATCTCAGTAAGAGGGGGGAAAAGTTATATCAACTAATAAAAATCTGGACTGAAAAAGAAGACTTGTTCTTAAATTCAATTAAATCTGACACGTGCAGTTTGGGTTCCCTTTATATGTTTCAGAGATTGTTCATTTCTCTTATATTTAATCCGAAATAGATGTAAGTACACGCTAGCTAAATATCATTCTCGATGAATTCAATGTCCGAGGCACATGAAGCAGCCTGAGTGAGTCTATCACCGTGAAGGCAAAGAAGATGAAATTTGTTAGAGGGGATCAATGCGGAGCTTCGGTAGATTTTTTAAACAATCGTGGGGCTAGAGCTAACAAAAGATCATGAGGCTTCTCAAGTCCCTATCAATCACTGTTTGGTCATCATCTAAGAGGCGATGAAGATTCCAGCAGGTCTCAGTACAACCCAAAAGTGACCAGAATAGGGACCCCAAGCACTTTGCTGCCCTCAAGAGGTCCGTCAAGAATTGAGGATCGCTCCTGGCCTGGAAGGAAACTGTGGTCTCTAAAAGGATTTTGTGTTTCGTGTAGATGTAGTCCTGGAGGTTGGATGAGGATGATCCATACCTATGTGCCGTATGTTTCTCTTGGTTGAGTAAATTGTTCTACAGCAATTCTCCTTATTGATCTGTGACTTTGAACTAATAATAAATTAACCTGCATGGACAATACATAATGAACTTTTAGGTCTTGACTCTTTGATATATTGATCAAATAAAATTGTAGCTTTTGAAAGTAAGCTCCTTAACAATAGATTTAGTTATTTTATTATTCATACTATTTCATTGTTTGTAATAATTTTTTATTCTTCAAGGGTCAATACTACTAACGTTCTTATTACTTTTAGATATTCAGATGCCCAAAGTAATAAATCCGCTCAGCCTCATCCACGAATCAGTGGACAATCATTGGCCAATCGGAGGACGATAACGTGGCAATACATAAAGCAAAAACTCTTTCAGGATGAACAAATCTTTCATCAGCTAGCAATCTTCAAAGATAGCATTCCAATAATGGTAAAAGCAACCAAGGCTTTGCAATATATTTCCTTGGTCTAGGCTTCAAATTACACTTTTGCCTGCACTAATTTAAATCTTACAATAGAACAAAATAACGGAGGCTCACATGAAGATGTCGATCAATTCGAATGAATGGCTATTTTGTATGATTTTGTTAATAAACATTGTCCATTCTTTCACTAATTTTGAATTTCTAACTCTTAGTTTTATTTTTGAGTGGGGATAATACTTAAAAATATATATTTCAGTTCTGAAAATTCCGAATTAATTGCATTAAAAACAAATTGTAGTCTAAAATTATTACTTCGGAGAAGAACAACACCAATTTTAACAATGATTGAACATAATCAAATAATAAAAATACTATTAGAATGCACATATATGCTTTAAAAAACGATAAAAATATCATTTTTTCGGTTATATGTTTTTATTTCCTTCTACAATAAAAGCGTAAATAAAACACTAAAACAAAGTAGACAAAACAATGAAATAAAAACTCACTTGACAGTTGCGCAATTGGTAGAAATAGATAAATAAACATTATAGGTCATTTTGAAGTTTTAAGAATGCGACGTAAAATCTTTAAATGAGATAGTGAACTTGATGGGAAATACTGATCTCCTCTGAAGCACTGGTCCACGAATCGTTGCGAACATACGGAATTTTGAAAGAAAATGCAGCATATTGGCTGCAGTGATACCAAAATTGCTCTTTGGACCATTGGCTTCACGCACTCCCGTTTTGTTAAGGAACTGGCAATCTGTGCTTTGGTTTTCAAACAAGGCGTAATCTATAGTTTTGGAGTTGCTAGAACGACGTCCTTTTCTTTTTTGATGTCCAAAAAGCACAACTGCCTCTATGTATCCCTGCCCACAACTATCCAGACCTCTGACGTTTAAGGGAAACGATCTTTTTCAACATAGAGACAGTGAATAGGAGAATGTCCTCCGTCATGGAAGTGGGGATAATACTTGGGTCCATGTTAATTAACAAGCTTCTCTTATATTCAATTTATTATTTCGATATATTGGCTAGTAATGTTGTATTCTGGATGTCTAGCCTCCATATTTCTTATAATTGGATCAAATTAATATCATAAACACATTTACAAAAAAATAATCAAATACACTTTCATGACATCTCACACTTTAAATGAAAACCACAATAAAAATATGTATAAAAATATTACAACGTTGCTCTATTAAAATCATATTCGATATTTTTGAGAAATTATAGAGTAGGTAGACATTATTGGTTCTTAATTTAATAATTATTAATCAATAAAACCCATAAAATCGAAGAAATAGTTCTTACTTCTTAATTTAACATCAAATAAATATATTGAGAAAAAGATTAATCCGGATCCTATAAGACTTCCATGAAATTACATGCCTCACTATTTAGTATTTATTTAGCATGTTTTTATACAATATTTTATTGTTTATATTACTAGAAAAAGTATTTTTGTTTATCATTTCATATTTTGAATAAAAAAATTACTCGTAAACTTAAAAGTAAAATTAAAATGTGGGTATTTCATATATTCTTTCTTATTATGGCTATTCAAGTCCAAAATAGAAAAAACAGTTGGACCCTTTAAGCTATTTATGTCTAATTTAATATAAATCTGCGACCTTTACTCATCTACGGATATGTTTATCATAAATCTTCATCACAGAATTATCCTTTTGCATTATATAATTAATGTGTGTCAAGAAGAAGTATTGAGTTCCTTGAAATATAAAGCCTTCACTTGAATTTACTATCCATTAAAAACATATTAAGTCATAAAAAATTAAAACCTATGGATTCAAGTCTGAGAACAATAAATCTGAAGTCATAGATGGGTATAAACTGAGCATCTTGCATCAGTCTACATATAAACCATTCATAGCAGGAGAGAATGTCTTAAGAAATAACATTCAATTGATACTGAAGAAAATAAATATTCATTTTATTTTTATTTTTGTGAAACTTTTATCTATTTCATATACGGTCACAAAATAATTCTATAAGTTATCTAAGAATAACATTCAATAAAAAAACTTTAATTCTCATGTATTTTTTTATTTATGATATTATTTGGAAAAAATAAATTATATGCTCCTATAAATGACTCTTTTTATAGTAATAAATGACGTAGTTTCACTACTTCTTCAGGGTTCCATAATCTTTTTGCTTCTCCCTCTTTTTCCTCGGCAGTACCTTTGTCCTATAAGTTATTTATATTTAAGTTAGAAAAATCCCATCAGGTTACGAAACAGACAGGCTCATCATGAAGGCGTGTGTAAAGGGGTCGAGAGGTTCCAAATTAAGACACCCAGAAGTTGGAGGAATATTGCTCTATTGTCTTAGTTTTTCTTCATAGGTCGAAAATGAATTTAATTACACAACCATAAAAAAGTTGATGAAAATTATGTCACTCTCACCACCAACGAGGCTGAAAGCAACAGCCGCAGTCGTTGGCCTCAGTTCTTCGCAATAAAAAGGGAAGATACCCACCTGGCCTATCTAGTTGAACTTCCACCTCACATCGGATACTTTTCTCCTCCGTGGGTCCATCCACATGCAGAACACTTGTGGATCCGTGCTTTGGGGATGCTTTTGGGTCTTTGAACTACTTTGGGCGACTCCACGCCTTGGATTATCTATACTTTGATTTGCATCTCCTTGGAGTGACTGATTGCTACTCATTGTTTGCTTGAGCTTGATTACTTCCCCAGGGATGAGTTTCCCTATTAAAAGACTGTCGGACGGAATTGTGATAAAGCCATCAAGAATCGAGTGATGTGTCGTATTGCTACGCTTGTAGCGCCCAAACCTCATCCGATGGGTAACGAAGTCGTTGATATGCTCAGCTTTAAAGATTTCCCCGAACTCCTCCTTGACTAATGGCTCCTCGGCCTCTACGAACTCTTATGTGCTGGAACTCCACAATACAACAGGTAGACCCGAATCCATCTAGTCAGGTTCGCTTTCTTCCTGCCCGTAATTGATCCTGATTCTCCCTGAGTTCGAGTTCAGGGCATAGCTCTTGAAGCTCCCGAAACATCAAGGTGGAACACGAACTATTAACGTAGAGGATCCTAAATATAGACAAGGTAGAATTTCTTTCCATTCATTGGATCAAAGAAAAGTGAACATTATGTCTAAAATTTGACTGATTTTAATTAAAAGAGGCTTCACATTTATATTTTGTCGCTCACTGTAATTCTATTATTATCTTAACCCTTGTGTGGTGTTCATATTTTGTAACTCAGCCACTCTTCGTGGGTCTGGTGGACCCGCTGCGTTTTGGGGCTCTCAGCTAAACACAATAAAACTATTTTATGTTAAAATACTCAAATGATCTTTTCCTTATCTCAATTACAAGCAATATAAACAACAAAAATGATAAATAATAATAGTCTTTTACCTTCATTAGGTCACATTTATAAATAAAACATCACTTCTTTTTGTTGTTGCTGGCTGTAACCTAGAATAATGAAAATATCAGAAATTTTTCTAACTCTCTCTCCTCACACACAAGATATGAGTGCCAAATCAACTGCAATAGCATCACACTTACTTCAGGCTTTGCAGGTGATGGTTCTGTAGGTTGGGTGGATGGTGCACAAGACCTAAAATTTCCACTTTCATTGACCCCGGGTCCAGCAGACCCGAACACCCTCTATGTAATGTAAATGTGTAGGGGGGTGTATGGTGTGTGGTCACTGAAAACGTGTTGTGATATATGTTCTTCACAGAAAATGAGCCAAGGCCAATGAATCTGAGTTTGAAATAATAAAAATTAGTACTACTTTTCTTTGAGACAAAAATGAAAATGGGTCCCACAGACCCGAATACCACACAAGGGTTAATAGGTTAGTGAGTAAATATTTAAAAAAAATATTTCCTTGGTTTTCTTCAATATCGCTTCAATATCAACTTTGTTGCATGAATTAAAAATGTAACATTTGGCTAGGTTTATGCAATGTTTTCTTGCATATCTGATCATGATACATTATTAACTTAATTTAACTACCACATTTACATGTACTGAAGGTGTGCTATTAAGATTTTTTGTTCTCTATGATTATCATGAGATACTGTTAGCTGCATCATTCTAATTTTGGTATTTTTATAAATTGATAAAAAGAGAAAAATATTTGGAAGGTAATTTATTATTATTATCAAAAAGAAGTAACTTATACTTACATATTTGGGTATTAATTTTATATCATCAAGTCTTTTAAGTTAAAATGAAAAAAGCTATATTTTACAGATCACAGAGTCTAATAACAGGTATTTCATTCATTATTTTGAATATTTCAAGTTTACTTACAAAGTGAAAATATATTCCGCTTTGATTGAATGTTTTGACTTTATAAGTAAATGAATAAATAAACGTTTCACAAAAAAAATCCAAGTAGTTTGTATAGTCACTGACATTGATTTAAGCTCAATATTCTTATAAGAAAATGTTGAAACTATACAATCACTAGATAGAGATGGGCGTTTCTTAATATCATTTATATTCCTGTAAATGCTTGCAAATTCAAAGCTTCATATTTTTCGTTGTAAATAATGCACACGCACCAATATGCGACGCTTTTGTTGGCATTCATTTCGTTTAGTAATTAAGCACTTAACATAAACAAAGAAATCGCAAATTAGGCGCATTTTCGCCATACGAAATTTCATTCATTAATGAATACTTCTCGTAGCTGAAATATGTCTTAATGCATTAAATGGCCTCTACATACAATTTTATTGTACAACAAATCTGCAGTTGACTGATTTATGTATTTTACAAATATTTAGATGCATTTACTTCATTCTTTGAGTTATTCAAGAAAAGCGTCAGTATTACGTAATAATTTCCTTCCTAAAAAAAATGAATTATCCGTCTTCCTATAACAATGAAAACAATGGGCGCTCATTATAATAAACAAGTCATAAGTATGCTTATGAAGTGGCATATTTGGGCATATATGAAGTGGTCAAAAGCACGCAAGAAACTTTTTTTACAATTGCCCCAAGCATACCAGAAATACCTTCGCGTCATTTTAAGGTCATGTTTGTCATGTTTCTTTCCCTTCAATTTCATGATTTTGTAGGAAAGAGGAAACATAATTTATTAGTATTTATTTTACCACTGTCTTAGACGGATCTCAAGGAAAACAATCGAGATGGGTAAGTGAAACTCAGTGATAATAATCATAAGCCATTGAATGAAGAGATAACTTGCATCAAATATCCCTGTTTGTGGACTAGCTTTGTTATGATTTAAAATAAAAGTGTAGACTTTTTAGAGTTCATATCCTTAAAAAATGTTGTTTAACAAATCCGATTATAATAGAAGTCCATCGAGTAATCTATTGCCAATGATAGATGCTTAGTAACCTAACAAAACGCTGTGCGTGACAGCTACTGGAATACATTGGCTAGTGCTATTGATTCTTAAGCATCCATTGTATATCTTGCAGTGTTCCAGCGGTCACATTTTGTTTCATTATAAATTAATTAGCCTTGCTAATGCATAAAATTATGTCATAAATAATATTCGTTTTGAATGAAGATTTTTTTAGTCAATTGAATTCAAGTTTTAACGATTTTTTAAAGTTTATAAGTAAGGGATAAAGTCAAGTGGCAAAGTGGAAATAAGAAGCTACTCAATAATTTTAGTTTAAACATTAAATGCAGTTTGGGTGATCATAGAAAAAGTTTTTAATCGTGCAAAAATGTAGTCAATCATTGTCTGACTTTTATGGTGTCTCGGTACGACGAAAGTAGAGATGTCATAAAAAGTCGTCAACTAATTATACTTTTTAACTATGCCATTACATTTTTGTTTAATTTGCAACGTCCCTGTGTTTAAAGTACAAAGTGTTTTCTTTATTTACCAGATGATAAAGTATTTATACTAATTAGATAATAGATTAGATTAACAAATACTCTGTTTTTAAAGATATATAATTTATCATAAAAATTATATTTTTGTATTTTATATTAATTATAACTATAAAATCCGAGAGCTTGGTTTCTTTGGAGGATCTCTTTGCGATTACATATATTCGTATCATTAAACATTTATGCGATAAACCTTTTGTTCAAGTAAGTTGTCAATAAACAAAATTATGGACTAACTACATAGATAATATAAAATTTGTATCCTGGAGAAAAGTAATTCAAATTCGGACATTGGCCATATTTTATACATTTTTTCGCACTTTTTTCAGCTGATAAACAATCCGAAGAGGAGGGCTCCTTTCAGATATCAAAGATCGAAGTCATCATTCCAAGTACGGATCCTGAGCCAAAGAAAGTTCCAAAGAAGAAAAAAAAGAAAAGCAAGAAGAAGGGTCCTCAGCCAAGTGAAATTCTTACTCGAAGCCTTGCTACAGCCATGAAACTCGTGTTTCAAAAAAGGTATGACGGTGCAATGTAAATAAAGACCATCTAAAAAAAAATTGTCTGCTCTTTATTAATATTTTTTTCATTATTGATAAAGTATTATAGAAGTTTACTTTTTTAAACATTTGAATGAACTTTAAGATATTTTGTAACTTACTAATGTATTTTTATGTGCTGAACCTCTTTTATTTCTCAAAAGCGTAATAGTATTTAAACTGAATTGAAGCTTGTAAAAAGAAAAAAAGATTTCCAATAGTTACAACAATTCGATGTAACAATAAAATATTGTAAAATATTATGTATACATATGTCTATCTAAAATTATATTAACATGTTGGATCATAAGTGGTGGTTGTTGATATATTAGAAATTTGTTTTAAATGTATGAAATATTAATTGATAAGAACTAAAGGCGAAAAATAAAATTGTTGTGATATTAAATGTTTTTTTTGTATTACTTCTAATCATATTCAGTCTTATATACATTTAAAAATTGAAAATCATACTTGTATGAAAAATGTATACATAAAAAATGCATATATCATTATACATTAGGGGGTATTATAGAAACCTAATATTAAGATATCAAAATTTATCCCCCCGCGAAAGTTGCGTCATAAGAAACTAAATGATCGTAAAAAAATGAATTTTGGTTTGACCCCCCCCCCTTACCCCCCCCCCCCAAATTGCGTTCAAAGGTTTCGTTATGAAGCAAAACTTTTTTGTTATTACTTATTTTGGAAAAAAAACATGTGAGGAAGTTACTGTATGAAAATTAAGATGTGAAAGCAAATATATTTAAAAAATATCTTAAAAACATACATGAGTACCCTCTTTTATTTTCCTTCCCGAAACTATAAGAGATCCCTAGTAGGAGCTGTTATTTAAAAATGGTTGGTGCGTCAGCACTTATGTTTATTTATTGGCACTTAATATTATGGACAAAATTTGCAAAAAATAACAAAGTCATAAATTGATCATAGCTAAATTTGGTAAAACTAATTTTTTTCAAAATAAGTAATAACAAAAAGTTTTGCTTCCTAACGAAACCTTTCAAAGAAGATGTATTATAAACATAAAACTGTTGCAGTTCATTAGGTAGCTGTTTGGTTGTTTTCCTAATGTGAAATATGCTTAACTTATACTTTGACCAACATTTTTGGAAGATTACGTTACCATACTATCCTTTCTATTTTACCCACATTTTTGTTATTTTAAGAAGTACAGGATTCATTTGAATTAAAAGTTATAGGAAATCGTAAACGTAACATGTATTTTTTAAGGGAGTCGCTGAATTTGTATTTTTAACATATTTTGATTAAAAACCTAATTTTTCATTTTCACTGGCTTTTTCATACTCCTATAGAAAGATTTTGAGAGAATTCGATTTAAAAGTGAAAAGAATAATATTTGTTCATAGAAATAAAAAATCATTTTTTTGTAATTCATAAATAAAGTATCGAAATTATTTATTATAGTTTAAAATTGTACAATTACTTTCTAGCTATGATAATAAAAATAGGTAAATATAATGACGTTAGTTTTTGACTAAATATTTACATTAAATTGAATATATAACTGTGATTATTGTATATGAGAATTTGAATTAAATTTTCATACAACCTTTTGCTCGTTCGTCTCTTATTGGGAGATAGTTGACAGAGTTCTAAGGCAAATACTTGGAGTAAGTTGAACGAGAAAAATATACTTATTTGATAATGACTTATTTTACATACAATCATAAATTCAAATTGATAGCATTTATCTTAAACCATAATGACTATTTGTATTTATTATACTCGCATATTTGGGCGCTTACGGCGCCCATATGTTCGTCCTTCGGATATGGGTAGGTTTTGGAGCTAGTTTGTGAGTGAAACAGGCCTTAAAGAATATAAGAGAGGAGAGAGAAAATAATTTTCTGTCTTGTACAAACATTCCTCATAAAAAGTTTGACTTGTACAAAGAATGTGTTTTAAGTCACATTAGATGCTTTATTCTTTTCTATTTCTCTAACTCCTCCTCCTCCTTTTCTTTTTCTTTTTCCTCTCTTTTAACCTAGAAAAGTAGGAAGTAAAATCAGACAAGGTCGTATTTTTTTACAATTCTGGTGCCATCACTTTGCAAATAGTTTTATTAGGTCCGTCTTGACCCAAGGATTCCATAGGTACCTTCAATGTCCAATCTGACCAAAATCTGGAGGAGATAGCGTGCGGACATACAGACGGACAGAGATTGTTGAATATTATATAGATTAAGTATTTACACTGAGGTTAATAAAGCATTACTAGAGACAAAATGTAAATCCAATCTCAAATTACATTTTGTTAATATGGTTAAATATATTTAAAATACAAGGAAATAAAAATATTTCATGAAATAGTTTGTAAATATGTTCAACCCCTTAGCCAAATGCTTTATGCTTTATATTTTTTTGTAATTACATTTGTGAGATTTTTATTTAAAAAAATGTAAATATTCAAAAATAAATATTGCAAAATGTTCAAAAAGATTAAATTTAATTATTCAGTGTTACAACTAAAAACCGATATTTTCTTTCACTTAAGGCAAACTACGCTCTCTTAATATAAATAGTCATAGAAAAATACACGGGAAAAATTGCTGAATATCTAATTACATATTCCTTCCTTCATCTATATAGCCGTGTTACTATAGTTCATATTTAATATATAATTTCTATTACTATTCTTTCAGATGGAAGAGACACGTCGTCAAAAAGATGAGAAATAAGAAGATTAGCGTTGAAGCAACAAGAAAGGATGGTTCGATCCAATCCAGATCGAGACTCTAGAAGTTATTCTCTAGAAGAACAAAGAAAAGT
>CP045893.1:29496502-29528296 GCA_013387185.1 Caligus rogercresseyi
ACTATATTAGGGTGGTTCTTTAAAACCAAAAGTTTGAAAGTTTAAGCTCCTCACCCCTAAAGTGGTTCCAATAGTTGAAAAATCCTCCCTGTGAATTTTTTCTTAATTGGACAAGATTTACCCCTTCCTCAACAATATTGAAGTATGGCGATACTTATTACAGTACTTCTCCCACACTTGAATAGGGTAAAAATTTTAACCTGTAGATATCATCATGAAATTACCAGAGTTGACTACTGACATCAGTCAAACAAAAAATGTATTGCAAGTTATTTGAAATCATTTGATTACATCAGCAAATATAAAGCTGAATTTGCCATTTGGCACAGCACAATCCTTGCCCGAGGAATGAGAAAAAGCTCTGGTAATGAGTAAAACCACAATCCTTGAAAACATATGCCATTTATTCAACATACTATATCAGATGTTTTATTCAACATGTTATATCAAATGTTTAACAGGTTACCATCTGCTTTTCTAACCATCACCAATTAAGTACATGGAACTACTCTTTCGAACAAATGTAACTGCAACATAAAAAAAGTTTTTTTTTTAAGAACACTTTCCGAGTCTCTTTGAGGACTTAACCGTCTTGGTGCTCCTTCTCCTCTTTGGCTGCCAGACCAGCCACTATGGTCATCTTCCTGGTGTCTGGGAACTCTTTGCGATGCTGAGAAACATTTTGTAGTAGAAATTGTAACTGATCCTCATCCCGAGTTAGCTTTCTGTTGTATTCCTGGATGAGGGCAACACCTCGTTCTGCGTGGTCATTGATGACTGCTATGCGCTGCACGAAGGCTGCCGCTGTCTGATAGTCTTCCAGCTCTAGCCATGTTGCAGGATCTGCATCAAGGAAGCCTTCTTCCAGGCGAAGCTTCTGGAAGAACCTCCTTGTGTTTGTCGATGCCATGTCTTGCAGTCCAAGCCCAGTGATAGATTGGCTGGGCAGCAGCTTAGGGCGCTTCACAGGATATTTTTTCTCCTTCTTTGGTGTGAAGTGAGAGTGAGAATTTTCCTCTTGTCCTCCACTCTGACCAAGGGTCAAAGAGTGCTAGTGCAACAAGTTCCTCCGAGAGGTACCACAAGTGCCCTTGCAGCTTGTTCAGAACAGCTCTTCCCACGTCCTCGTTGACGTTGTTCATGTACATCGTCAAATCTTTCAGCAGCTGCAGGTCATGTCGGGGAGCAGCTACAGCCTCCGGAGCCAGTGTCCAGGCTTTAGCGTACAAGCCAGAAGACGAAGATGGCGATTTGCCGCAGGCCCTTCTCCTCTCTTGCTGTGAGCTTGAATTGGCCCCGGAACATCCAAACCTTCAGTGAGTAGATACCTTTGGACATCCACCTTGCATTGTGCATGGGACCAGGGGCTAGGAACCTTACTCCTCGTGGGGGGACCTGTCCGAGGAAGATCAGAGTTAATTCCAGCAGCTCCCGGTAGTCATCCCGAGGCTCTTGCAGTTGATTAGGGTACTTTCGAACCGGCCTTGTCCACAGGGTCCAGTAGAGGACACACATCAGGGTGAGAAGCACCAGACTCAAACTGGCTCTGGTCAATGGATTGCCAGTGGTCTTGGAAGCGCTTGAAGATGCTTACATTGGACCTGACATTGGGCCCATGACCATCCTGAAAACCTCACCGAGGAGCAGCTCATGGATATGATGGCGACAGGCAAAGTACAGGAGATCTTTTTTGAGTTGCTGTTCAATTAGGACACATGCCCCGTTGATCCGGCCAGTGTTTGAAGATGTTGTGTCAAACGACATCCGCGCCAATGCGCTCAGAAAGACCCCAGTCTTCAAGTGCCTTGACAACTTCTTTGGCCATCTCATAGCCTGTTCCATGTGACAGCTTGGGGACGTTGAGAAGTTGCACCGCTCCATTGCCTGAGACCAGAATAGGTAGTCGATCAATTTTTGCCTTGCTTGTAAGATCTTGCATCAATTTCCCATCCCAATGAACGATGAGTGTGCTGTCCCCACTCAGCTCCTCTTTGAGTTCCACACAAACATTTGCCCTGTGTTTCTGACGTTGCCTTTGGATTGTGCTGCGGTTGATGTTCATTTGGTCACATCGTGGCCGAGTGAGTGGGCGGCTGCTGACAGGACAAAAACGGCGTCCCGGTCGGTAATATTGGTCCTGTCAAGAGATGCAGCCACAATTGGATGATCACGTTTTTCCTCCCTCTCTCACACCCATGTTCTTTGTTGGAGTCACTTCATCTCTCTTGCCCTCCTCGGTGGTCTCATCTTCAGAGCTGACCAATTCCACATGGACAAGTTGGCATCATCCTCTGCCTTCTGTCTCTGCCGCTTCCTTTTTTCACAACGCTTAGCGGCACGTTTTTCCTTCCTAGCCAACAGTATGTCCACACTGCCCATCTTTCCCCGGCGACCACGTTCCCGCTGGGCCAAGAGGAAGGCTTTATCCTCCTCATTGTCAAGGGCATCAAGGGCATACTGGTTGCCACGTCAAATAGATTTTTTATCTTCTTCCTGAAACGCGTCTTCACGCGCTGCTGTGAGCCAGCTCGTCCCTTATTCCGTTTGACGTTTAGGAACATCTGTGGAGTTTTTCGATTTTTCTCATGATGTTGCCCTTTCGCTGGAAGGGAATTCTGGCGTTGGACCAGACCTCGATAATCATGTCTTCAACATTATTGGCTGCTTTCCGCAAAGAGTTCTTATTGGTGTTTATTTGGTAATCCAGCAGTCCGAGCACTTCTTCTTCCGAGGGAAGTTGAGAGCCAGAAAACCTTTTCAAGTGGAGCAATCCAATAACGTCTCTTCGATGGCATAGTAGATTGATGATGACTTAACCTAAAATGAATAAACACATCATACTTTGCATTAATCTTATGTTTCAAATAATTTGTCTAATTTCCGGTTGATCCTACCTGCTCCGCATGAGTGCATTTGGCTGATAAGCCGGAGTCTTTCACGACGTATTAACAAATTATTTCAAACAACTTGTAATACATTTTTTGTTTGGAACAATATTTTTAATTAACTCAGTGAATTTCATGGTGATATCTACAGGTTAAATTTTTACCCGTATTCAATTTTGGGAAAATATGTAATAAGTATGTCAAAACTTCAATGTTGTTTCAGGAATATTTAAATTTGTCCAATGAAGAAAAAATTTCACAGGGATATTTTTTATTGCTTTGGTCATCTCATTAGCATTTGACGGCATCTTCTCAGCAACTTTATCTTTCATAATGGAATAATCAACATAAACTTTTGACCTTGACTGTACATACATATATATATATATATATATATACACACACATATATATATATATAATATATATATTTTTTTTTTTTCAATGATTCATTTATTCAAAATTAACACATCAAACAATACAATAACATCATACTGTTAAAAATTTCAGTCGATCACAAAATAATAAAAATTATAAATATATATAAAACACGATAAAAGGAAAAAACATAGCACAGCGTAATATAACTTCATAAAATATTGTATTTGAATTCATTGAGAACGGTGCAAAAAGTCTAGTGTGACCTATCGACTTTGGAGTTCCAGCGAAGTCGATGCTAATAGTCTTCCACCTCTGTGCAGTCCGTCTATCTAAGGGTGAGCATCTCAGAATGTGGTTGATTTTTGGAATAACAACCATATTCCACGCCTTAATTTTATCGAGAACACTTAATTTGTGCTTTTTTAATTCTCTTATAGCTTTATCGATTTTGTCATCTGCCACGACCCTACCTTTTCGGCTCCAGTCGTTTATCGAGACCCAGTTGCCGAGCACTGAGGCTTCTTCTACGGTATAGGTAGGGTCAAACTGTGTTTTTCTTTGTTCTATGTTCGTAATCATTTGCGTCTTTTTTTCATTTATTTTCAGACCGGACTCCTTTTCGAATTCTTTCAGAAGCACCCGCAGAATTTGTCTCTGTCCCTCGATGTCCTCCTCTCCCAATACTATCGTGCAGTCATCTGCGAAGAAGAGATTTGTCACTCGAGATCCCCCAATCTGCACGCCTCGAAGACAGTGGTCCAAACGAATTTGAAGGGATCTCACAGCTATCAAGAATATAAGGGGGCTCATGGGATCTCCCTGGCGTGCCCCCCTCTCCGGCCTGATCTTTGGATCACCCTCAATGTCGATCCTAGATTCCGTTTCGCTAATGTTATTCCGGACGGCATTGATGAAGAACTCTGGGAACCCCAACGACTCCATCTCTTTGAAGACAAAGGAGTGCTCCAAGGTGTCAAATGCCTTTGCGAAATCCAGGAGGAGAACCGCGAAACCTCGACCTTCACTCTTGGACTCTTCTATCATAGCCTGGATAGACATGACAACATCCACCGTCTGCCTCCCGTGCCTGAAACCGAATTGGGTGTTCGGAAGTATCTCTTCGAGAACAGGCTTCAGCCTCTCTGTTAAAATACCACTGTATATTTTGTATTCAATCTCCAACAGAGTCAATGGACGCCAGTTTTCTGTCTAATTTGTCTTTATTTTTTTTGGGGAGAAGTGTAATTATCCCGGCCTTTGAGGATCTTGATGGTCCATTGCCAAAGAAGAAGTCATTGTACAGCTCAGCTAAATATTCCGATAGTTCAGGAAGTTCTTTATAAAATTCGGCTGTTATTCCACTTTCACCCGGTGCACGGTTTTTATGTAGTTTTTCCCTGATATATGTGTCTACTTCTTTTACTGAGAAGATTTTGGATAGACCTTGGAGTTTCTCTTCAGGCAAGCTCACTCTTTTTCTTTTATTACTCGCCAGGCAAGGGCCCTTTGATTTATAAAGAGTTTTGAAAAATTTCTGGACATGTTGGGCAATCTGTTCTGATGAGGAATTGGTCTCGCCGTTTATTCTCATTTTGTCCAATCTAATTTTGCCATAACTTGTCTCAAGGTGTTTGAGAAGGTTTAGATTTTTTGAATTAATGTTATGATTTAGGGTTCTTGCTCTCACCCTCGCTCCATCCATCTTGTATTCAAACAGTTCCTCCAGCTCATGTTGTAGTGATGTGTCCTCAGCCTCTTTTAGTTTTTTTCGAATATTCTCTTCTCTTCTTCTCCTCTCGGCGGCCTCGTATTTGCCGCTCCGCATGAGGACCGCCCTTGCACTTTTGTAGAAACGATCTATCGCCTGCCTTGTTGACCAACCTCCTTTTATATCTGTTCCTATGTTTTTGACTCCTTCTTTTAAAAGCTCCCCGACTTCCGGGAGCTTTAATAGTTTCGCATTCAATTTCCAATGGGTTATTTTCTTAAAACTGTTTAGTTCTTGAAGTGTTGCTTCAAGGAAGAAGTGATCTGAAAGCCCATTGGATGATAGTCTTTCGAGGTTAAAACTATTTAAGATCATAGCGTTGGATACGTATATCTGGTCAATTCTGCTCTGAGATTCATAATTTGGGTATTTCCTCACATATGTTGGTGCGAACATGCGAGTAATCTCGGCCACATCATTCATTTGATTTCTGGTTTTCCAGTTACTAAGGGCATCTTTATTTTTAAAGCCATGCGTTGAGGTATAGTCTCTCCCTTCATTCAGGGCCACATTAAAGTCCCCCGTGACAATGACATTCATTTGCTCTGGGTTAACGTTGAAGTTTTTTAGGTCCATATTTAAAATTTGTGTGTCACCCGATGGGATATAAAGACTTAGTAGATGGAATTGAATATCATCGTTCTTTACAAATATTAATATGGCTGTTTCCATCGTTGTCGGATTTTATTTTTGTGGCCTGAAGTCCCGCAGACACTAGGACTGCTACCCCTCGAGCTGCATGACCTCCCTCTTTTTTGATGGCATTCGTTGCAAGGACATTGTATTTTTTTTGTTAAAAAAGCCCATTCTTTATATGTCGGGATTCGGGTGTCCGACACTGATACAATATGTGGGTAATTTACGGCATTCAGGTATTTGAGAAGCTTACCCTTCTTTCTGTCCGATGAGAGACCGTTTATATTCATCTGGACTATTCTCAAAACCATCGATAAGGATTTTTTTTTTCTTGAGGTCTTCCTCCCGCCTTTCGTGCTCGAGGAATTCCTTTTCTTTCGCTTCTTCTCTCCTCGATCCTTTCCCCGCTGAGGTTCCCCCTCTTCCGTGGTTTTCTCTTGTATGCCCCGGTCCTGTGGGTCGTCACTCGTATTGTCTTCTTGATCCTCGATCGTCTCTCCTCGATCCTTTCCCCGCTGATGTTCCCCTTCTTCCGTGGTTTTCTCTTGTATGCCCCGGTCCTGTGAGTCGTCACTCGTATTGTCTTCTTGATCCTCGATCGTCTCCGGGGGGGTCGAAGGCTCCTTTTTGCTGTTGGGTCTCTCCTCAATTATGCCTTCAATCTCTATCTCTAGGGAGTCGTGTTTTTCTTGGCCTTTGGGCGCTGTCGTTTGGGTAGGAGGGGCGTGGTTATTTTTTTCCATCTCTTCGGGACTGATGTTGGTATTCCTGGTAATTGGGATATATATATATATATATATATATGTTGCAGTAGATATGGAGATTCAATAGAGTCATTGACTCTCCTGGTAGAGATCACGATCGTATCCTCTCCTGGGAGTGACTACGATCGTGATTTATATCAGAAGAATTAACGACTCTCTGGTAGAAGAGATCAGGAGTGATATCTTTTATTCGAGGGATGACGACTTAAATATGCAGATGGTATGACGATTTTATTCAAACTATTTTAATTATGCCCGATTTCTTCTCAGATGAGTATCAAATTGTTATTAATATATATATATATATATATATATTCAGTGAAAGTAAAATATTGCGTCGCATTTGCTTCCTTGAACTCACAAATGAAATCCTGGTCACCAAAGTTAGGAATAGAAGTCGCAAATGAAATAAATGGTTCGTACAACATCATAAAATATTATCTCCATATTTAAGTCATCTCTCCTAGTAGAGATAATCTCTACCAGGAGAGTCAATGATTCTACTAGATCTCCATCTCTGCTGCGACATATACATCAGTAGTTTTTTAAAACTTGTACGTCATTTAACAAAAGTTCACTACTTCAGGGATGGCAGAAATGGGCTGGACAAGAGAAAACACAATCGGAAGCCCAGGCTCCAAAGAACTGAAGAAAACATCAATGAGGTCAAAAGCATTCTTGACGATGACAACCGAGTTACTGTGAGGGAGATCCACGAAGCCACTGGTCTTTCCCAAGGGACTGTCCACAGGATACTGAACCAAGACCTTGGCCTCAGAAAGATTGCAGCGAGGTGGGTCCCAAGGATTTTGTCAGACAAACACAAGGTAGAGAGAGAGTTGTGCCAAGCTCTTCCTTGAAGCTGTTGATGAAGACCCCACCTTCTTGGACTCAATCATCACAGTTGACGAGACATGGGTCCATTACAGCACACCAGAGATGCTTTCTCTTGTCCATCCCATTTCCGCCATCCCTGAGGTCTTTGAAGACCTTCTGAATGACTCTGCGGAGGCTTGGCTTGTTTTCGTAGATGGGCTTGAGAGAGTCAAAGGCCTCAGAGATGTAAAGGCCTGCATTGAAGGCGTCCACAATGACGTTTCTTGGAGCCGGCATTTTGAAAACAAATTTCAAGCAACTTTTTCGGCCCGTGATAATGATAAAATATACATTAAGTAAAATTCTGATTAAATTTTTTTTAAATACTCCCTTCCTTTATTCCATATAAAAGTAGTACATATAAAATAGTATCTGTATTTTGTGTGTGTGTAGGTCTTCACTAAAGACATCGAAATTTATTAGAGGGGATATATGCTGTTTTTTCATGAATGAGACCCGAATATTAAGTAACTGTAAGGTGTAAGCAGTAAAGAACTATAAATAACGAAGTAAAAAGACTTCTTAATGGTAGCTAGGGAAATTGTAGAAAGGGTTTTTTGGGAAGTTATGCTTGTGTTGACTTACAGCAAATTTGGTATTTTTTCCATTATAGAGTGAGAGAGAAGGAGTACAAATATTTACACTTTCATTTTAGACACACAAAAATAAATAAATTCAAATTGTCACAAACAAATATATATATTTTTATTTGGTTTCTTGAAGAAAATAACAGGTGAGTTTCTATGCTTTGGTTAATGAACGTGTAAAAATGTCTCTACGAACGGAAGATAAAACATTCACAATATTTTCTTCACATTTTCTTTGTTCTTCTAGAGAATAACACTAGAATATCGATCTGGATGGATCGAATCATCTTTTCTTTTTGTTGCAATCCAAATCTTCTTATTTCCTTTCTTTTTGACGACGTTTCTCTTCCATCTGAAAGGAATAGTAGTCCAAATTAGATATTATATATGAAATATATTATCACGACTAAATGGGATGAAGGAAGGAATATTTATTTAGATACTTTAGCGAGTTACCATGTATTTTTCTATCGACTATTTATATTAAGGTTGGAGTAAAACATATAAAAAGCACAATAAAAGCATAAATAAAAATGTATTTTTTCTGCTAAGGGGTTGAACATATCCACAAACATATTTCATGAATATTTTTTGAGTGAATAGCATCAGTTCTAATATAAATACGAATTATAGTGTAAAGTTACTTATACAAATCTGGAATATTCATCAAGTAAGATAGTTTTTCAATCATTTGTAGGTTATGATACCATTTCACTATGGTTTAAAATAACTGCTATCAATTAATTTTTTGATGGAAGGTGAAATAAATCATGATCCAATAAGTATATTTTTTCTCGTTCAACTTACTCCAAGTATTCGCCTTAGAACTCTGTCAACTATCTCCATTAGAGACGAACGTGCAAAATGTTGTATAAATATATTTAATTGAAAGTCTACAAGAATCACAATTACATATATTAAATATAAATTCATATAAATAACATGAAAGAAAACATAAATGTAAAAATGTTACTGTTATTCAATGGTATTTTTTTATTGGGTTCGATAGAATTGCAAGTGTGTGGATAAAAATAAGCATTATAGCATTAAAAATTTGTCTATCGGACATAAAATTCTATCAATGAGGTTGGCCAAGCTGCTCTTACCTTCTCGGGATTCGAACCTGCGTCTTCAACATTTATAATAGAACACGCCTTAATGTTCTGAGCTATCGAACTCACTTTGTTGTCTATTTGGTTCAATAGAATTGTATCTTACAGGATAAAATACACATTATAGCGTTAAAAATTGCCTATCGAACCTATGACCTTATTAATGAGGCTGACCAAATATGCCATACAATTTTGGCCTTCGAACCTGCACCCTCAATATTGAGAGTTGAACACGCCTTAACGCTCTGAGCTATCGCACTCCCATGGTATTAATATCGTTGGAACTAATAATATTTTATTTTATTTGGAGAATATCTCAATGCTAAACGATATCCCATAGCCTTTTAACAATAAAAATAATGGAAGAATTGCAATGACAGATATATATACGATTAATTATATTGACCTTTGTTCATTATCATTGCTAGAAAAGTAATTCTAAAATATTATAAATTATAATCATTACATTTTAATACTTGATTTATAAATTACGAAAAAATTAAATTATTTGATTCTAAGAACACATTTTATTCTTGTAACTCTTAAAACGAATTCTCTCAAAATCTTTCTATAGGAGTATGAAAAGCCAGTGAAAATGCAAAATATAGATTATTAAGCAAAATATGTTATTATATAAATAAAGCGACCCACTTAAACAAATATATATTACGTTTGATTTCCTATAACTTTTAATTCCAACAAATCCTGTACTTTCTTAAAATAATAAAAATTGGGGTAAAATAGAAAGGAACGTATGATAACCTTCCAAAAATATTTCACATTAGAAAGAGAAACAAAACTGCTACTCCAAGATAACAATTTATGCCTATAATACGTCTTTTTGAATGTCCCTTCAAACTTAAATTAATTTAAAATGTATTCTATAATAAAATATTGTTCTTATGAAGCAAATTAATTTAATAAAGTTTTAATAATACTTTAAAAATATATATTATGTAATAAATTTATTCCATAATGATTGATATTTATGTAATAATAATAGTTTCCTAAGTTTAAGGAAAAAAATTAGACTTTCTAGAATAAATTTTACTTTATTTTTAAAGTAAGCATCCTTGTACAGTGAATTAGGTTTATGCATACACACATAAATAAATGCATTATTTCCTTATCCTATCAATTCCATATTACAGTAAGAACAAAGGTACAACCCTGAATGATCTGGTCAGTTACATTTATATATTGTTTTGTATAAAAACATGATGAAAACATAAGCACTTACTTTTATATGAATAAAGATTTTTTTACAATTCGATTACAACCGTTTGTGAATTTAAAAAAATGATACCGACAATCATCAGGGAGCAAAAGCTATAGTCTTTCAGCTTTTAAAGCATCAACAATTGTTAACCGAAAGTTAAGCAATACTATTTTTCATCTAAGATTATATAGCATTTGAAATATGATTTATGTATAATTTTATCAATTACAAAAATGTCAACCACAAAGTTTTTTTGTCTATTTGATGCGATATAATTGCATCCGATTGAAGATAAAAAAGCATTTTTGTATTAAACTAATCTATCAAACCTACGATCTTATCCATGAGGTTGACCTAAATTGACTTTCCCCTCTCGGGGCTTAAGCCTGCGCCCCCGACATTGATAGTTGAACACACCTTAACGCACTGAGTTATCGCATTACTTCATTGTTTTATTTGCCTTCTTGAGCAAAAAAACCTTTTAATTACCATTGTACTTAAAGTATATATATATATATATATATATATATATATATATATATATATATATATATATATATATATATATATACGATATATATTAGTTAGTTAGTTTACGTTTACAATAAACGAACATATACAGATATACATAAACTAAAGTAACATATATATAAATATATGTGTGTGTGTAATCGAGTATATTTTGCCATTGGGCATATTAGTTACATTTGTAACTAGTCTAAAATATATAAATAAATAAAAACAGAGAAAAATATGTTTAAAAGAAAAACTAAGAACAAATAAAATGAAATAAAATATGGCATGGATTATGTGGGCACGCTGCGTCCAATGGCCCTAGCTGCGGTCCTTGCAGCGTGAAGGGTCGTGGCCGACCTCAAAGCCTTATACATGTTCCACACCGATATTGCGTGGCATGCAAAGGTAGCCGTCTCTCTTCTGAGTGGACACGCTACTGGAGTGGTGGACCTCATGGGCCTCCTCGGGATGGGGAAGACGAAGTCACCAACCGGTTCCTGGCACCGCCGCCACCATCGTTGGAGTAAAAAGCATTTCCAGGTCTCCTGGGCAACTGCCTTGGCGGCCACCTCGTTGAGTGAGGGAAGGCCTGCTCTCTCAAGGAGGTCTCCGACGTGGATGTGATCCCGTCTTTTATATCCAACAATGCTCCTGGCGGCGTCATTTATGGCGACCTGTATCGCTCTGTGTGCGGCATTTGGCCCCTTGCACTCATTATCGAGTGTAGGAATGGTCACAGCCGCGGCAGCTTAAGAGATTTTGCCAATTATCAATCTCTTGGCCAGCTGCCGTAGGTATTTTCTTTGATAAGTGCACGGCAAGCCAAGAAATGAGTGCAGCCCACTTTGCTGCTGCCTTAGCGACGTTGATGTTGTGAGGTACTGTTGTGAATCCACTATTAAATTTGACTCCAAGAAACTCTATTTCGTCGGACGATATATATTCAACCAAGTTTCATTTAATTGAGTTTTGTTCTTCAGCTGAGCTTAAGGCACAAACTCAAATTCGAAGGAAGCGGGAAGAGAGCTCCCATTCGGATCTGTCTTCGTTATTTGGAGACTTCTCCAGTGGGGGGGGGGGGGATGAGAAAGATATCCTTGTCCTAGAGCTACTTCTTCTCTTAGTCGAAGGGGCAAGCGACGGAGTGGACGTCTATCTCGGAGGTCCAAGCAAGGAAAGAACTCAGACTCCATCATTGTGCTGAGTGACCAGGAAGACTCTCTCACTCCTCAGAAAAATATTCCCATCAAGGAGGAAGCTAGGCTCATCAAAGTACAATGGAATTTCGAAATACAACACATCTCTGTTCCGAAAGTGAGTTGGCTCAAGTGAACCCTTCCAGTGTAGTCAGGAGGGACGGGCAAACTTTTTGACTTTCGGGCCTAAATGTCAGAGCGCCATTTATTGTTATAACGCGGCATTTTATGGACAAGACGTAATGAAGGATTTTTGAAGCATTATTATTATATATATATATATCTATATATATATTATATTATATTATATATATTATATATATATATATATAATATATATCTATATATTTATCTGTATAATAGGGTTTTTTCTATTTTTTCAAATGTTTGAATGTGCGCCTTTGATAATTTTCTGTTTCTTGGTGATAAAAGAAGACGACATACAAAGTTTGAACAAAATCGGTCAACATACGAGGTCGCGCAACGAGGTCAGTTTTAAAAATTTAGTAAAAATATAGTTTCACAAATTTCTTCAAATGGTGGACGTTACAGACTTCAATAATAATTATTAATTTAAAGGAAATCTAATTTACTACCAGACGTATGTTTATGTTTTTAATAAAACAAAGTTTTCAGTAAAAACAAAGCAAAAAAGGAGTGAGTATTGTTAGCTTATTTCATAGCTTTTTTGTATCAATTAACTTCACTCGCCTGTAGAAGATGACTTGTTCGCTTCAGAGTAAAATAGTACTTTTAAGTTTAGTAAAAATTAGATGATAAATCCAAAAATGACCTTGGTTGCATTCTATCAATTCAGAATTCAGTACAATCTGAGTTTACATCATATGATTCAGAGCCTGTATTGACCTATAAGAAATCGATTATGAAAAATAAATAATAATGTGTTTCTTAGATTTGCGTCAAGGTATCCTCTCAAAATTTTACTTTGTCTCTGACGCATTTATAATCCATTATATGCGTCATTTTGTACGCGAGATAGGCTTTTTTAATGTACAATAACTCTCTACTTATTAAATGACATGATTTAGTATACCAAAATATTAAAGCTGGTTAACCAAGCTTTCATTTGATATTTTGTGTTCTAAAAATCGCTATACTTTAATAGATATAAGCAAATATACTACTATCCCCCAAAAAATGATCTTTTTATATAGACTATACGATTACCATTGGTAACTCCTGTTAGTGTTACCTGGATAGAAAGGAAAATAAGGATAAGAAGGGATTACCATTTTGTATATATATATATATTAATTATATATATAAGTATAGTACACTATTTATATTATACATGGTATATCGTATATTTCATATCAAAAATCATTGATTTAAATACATTTTCGACGACTAAAATATATTATTCCAACTTCATTAGTACAAACAAAAATATGAAGTCTAACTTGTTTCTTGACTTCTGTTTGTCGCTGTCTTTCCCCATCTGGAGGCTGACAATATTGAGCACAACCCAACGTTTCTTCGGTACTCTATATTATCTATGACTGAATCGTTCAACATAATGTATAGAAATCTTGAAACTATTCTTTCTTCTCGTTGTTTTTTTGTTATATCTCCAAAACATAACTCGATTCACATTTATTCATTCCCATCCAGGGCTTGAAAGGGAGGAAAACTAGAGAGCCTTTCAATGGTAGTCCTTTTATATCACGGTTTAATATGATAATTTTCCGATCCATAGACATGTAATTAATGATTAGAGTGAAAAAATGTGTTGATTTTTGCCAAAAAAAATAAATTATTTAACCCAAAAGAGCAACAAATGTTTAAAAATGTTAACTCCAAATTTGATTTAATGTGAATGTATTCTTTCCATAAAGCATATTGACATACAATAATCTTTGCCAAATTTTTCTCGTTGAGGTTTTGGCGACGGTCGCATAAAACATTGAATCTTCACATCTACCGATTCTGGGACAATATTTAGAATAGATACCATCCATTGGGCTCATCCCATCTGGAGGAACAGCTATTGGTTTACCTAGCAACACATCTCGTACCTCTCTCAATGATGGTAGCAGGATTTTTCTTTACAAAGTAGCCCACTTAGTTTTAAAAACCTCTCCGGCGTCACCTGGAATCTTTTGGATCCTTTCCTCAGCATCTTCAAGATTCTGAGTCCATCTTCAGTGTTATTTCAGCGGCCTCCAGGCTGGTAATTGAATCTGACAGAACGATAATTGACTTGCAATAAATGTTAAGTCAACTAGGATCTTTTCATTTAAAAAATCCGCCGACTACGACGGATATACATTTTGCATTGTAAGGGTCAAATATACCAACGACTGCTTTAACTTGCTCGAATTCTGACCATATCAAAAGCTGCCCGGATCCCGTTCCCTATCTGTTCATAATTGGCTCAGGGGGACTCTAGGCCAGGGCAACATTTTCTGAATTCAGCTCGTCGAGATGGGGGCTTTGAAGAATCCATTCTTTACTTAGAAATGAGATTATTTACGTCCGCAAAATGGTATTTGACCTTATCCGCCACACGATGAAGCAAATGACAAAAAATATCACATGCATTGAGAGACGGATAAAAGACCCTCGTGTCTTGTCCACTCTTCATCATACTCAGCTGCTTCAGTCACGAGAATTTTGCCAAGCTTGCCTCAAACTGAGGATCAATCATTCTGAGAGTATCATTGACGATTCTAGTCATGGTGTTCTGTCAGAAGTGGGGACGAATGAGCATTTAACCCAGGCCCGGCAGCAAGCCCAGGCTTTTGGGGGGCCTACAGTTGGTATGGGGGCACAGTTGGCACATTAAAAAAATCGGGCCCACGTCACTCAGTGGGTGGGTGGGCCTACGCCACTCGGTGGGCGGCCTGGCCCCCCTCAGGCCCGCCATCCCGCCGAGCCTGATTTAACCACAAATGGAACATGAAAGGAGTTATCATCTAAACGCCCAATTAGGACGTTGACGACTTTGCATCCAACTACATCAATCCTATTATCAAAGCTGATCCACAAAGGCTGACTGCACAGCTCAGACGGATCTTTCTATGATTTCTGAGAAATATTCATGCAAGTATATCTTGCTCAGGGACGACTCGTCAGGTATTGATATAGCCATGTTATTTTCAAAAAAAAAAATGAGTATCGGATTGCTCAGCTTTTTCCAAGGAATGTTACTGGACAATAAGATCTTGTACAATTGGAGTCCAGCACAATAACATAGATTGCTATAATGAAATAATTAATATGGAATAAGTATAACTCTTTCTTTTTAAAGGGAAAACCTGGATTGACCAAAAGACTCACTAGAAGTATATTTATTCAAAAGGCGCCATAAATTTAGGCGTGCATTGTTTCCGTCCAAAAATTAACAAAAGAAGGGAATGAAGGAGAAAATTATAAAAATGTGAAAATAAGTTCAACAATTTTTCTGAAAGAGAAAAAAGTGTTTATTTCAAGGATATTATGAAGAAAAATGTGTTTTTTCTTAAATTTCCAAAAAATGTTTTTATTCGTTAAAAAGTGCAAAATATGTGAAAAAATATTTTTTATGTGATTCACTCTCTAGTAATGATGTCCGTTCCCTCCATCTATCTTGACTATGATTGATTCCCTTTTCAGCTTAAAAATGCATTTCTTCTCATTGCCTTCATAAATTACCTACATTAAGCTTCTTTCAACTAAATGCATTTCTACATTATTAACTCAACACATTATAATGGATGCAAGTTTTTGTTTATATATACTGTACTTTGAAATATATTGTCCGTAAATAAACTGTTTTGTACAGGACAAGTTTTTATTAACTAAAAGTAAAAACACAGCTCACTAAACCAATGTAAATCAATGCTATTAAAGGATATGTCGGCTAAATGTCTGAAGGAATTAAGTGGATAATCACTCAATACAAATACTTTTTTTTCTTTTGCTTTATAAATGAAATTAATCAATTTGTATTACTGACAGAATACGATTTTGATATAAAATGATGACTTTACAGAGTAAAAACCTCTGCTCATTAGGAAGTTGGATTAGGGGGCTCGTAGCATGCAGAGAAGGGACCACGTGAGCAGATCGCAATCCAGTGATTCTTCATCCATTCGTTAATCATTGGAACTACATCCATAAAATTAATATAAGCCCTTTGTAGCTATAGGACAGTTATTGGGTTATGTTAGAAAAACACATGAATCTTCTGATGCATCTACGTTGTTTACATCACGTCCTTGAGTCAGAATTGACTCTGAGTTTTTGACAGACGGGACGGAAAAAGTGAAAAGTTGAGTTGTCTCTGCTTATACACTTTTGTTATTATATTCATCATTTTGTATGCTTATTTCAAAGTATCCTTGTTTATTAAACGAGACTTAGAGACTCTTAATCTAAGCAATAATTATTATAACTACATAAAAATTATAAAAGATTGTATTTTGATATCCATTTTTAATAGAACCCATTATTTTATTATTAATATAACTATAATATTTGGAAAAAAACCTTCAAGTTAATTTTCATGTTAAGCATATTAAAGCATAATGGCAATATATTTATATATTTTTAAGCCTTTAAAATGTAATCTTTCAGGATGTTTTCAAACACGAGTTAATTTAATTATTTTATAGAATCCAGACACTTTTTTTGTATTAATACATAAATTATTGATGAATTATTTCATTGAGAAACACACTTTCTGGTTATATTAAAGAACTGCAATAACTAAATTATAAGTTCCATCAAACATAGTAGGGATTTAGATAATTTTACCTAAATCAATGACTTGAATCGAGTTTTTGTGTACCAACGACCGAAAAATGTGTTCTTTGTACTGACAATTGAGTTGAAACTCTAGAACATAGTTTAAGAAATTGCATAGTCCACAGTACATTTTATAATTGTATCTTGAAAAGTGACAATATTAAATAATTGTAGTATCCTATTAATAGTGAACCTATAAAGGGATTTTTTTGTAGTCATTATGAAAGAAAGTGGATGAAGTTTGTGTTAAAAAAAGTTTATGTTATGACTAATATCAATTAACAATGGAACTAGGTTCCAGAATGACCCTCCATTCACTACTTTTCATATTTGGGATGAAGAAAATTTAATTAAAAGCTCACGTCTTGATTATTTCTTTGCCTCGGAGGAATTAATTCCTTTAGTCTCTAGCTACCAAAGAGTGCCGACTGCATTTAGATCAGACCACAACCCGATAATCCTTGACCTCTCCTACATTGGTAGGGATTTAAAGAAGCAATGGAAATAAATACATCCCTCTTAGAACACAAGGATACTTGTACTACAAAGGTGACAAGTATCATAAAGAACATAATTTTTAACTTAAAAATAGCGAAATAAAGTCCCCTTCTCATGCATTAAATTGGTGTTGGATTGCTCTAGACGAGAATATATAAAATTGGGAGTCAGATTGAGTGAGAAAGGAAAGCAAATTATAAAATGTGTGGATGCTAAAGAACAGGATAAAGAAGACATAGTAAACGAAGAACAAATTCGTGTATACAAACAAACCCTTTCAAGGGTCACATGATTAAAGCAAGGATTCTTTTAATACCTAAAGAAGAGGAATACTTCAGTGTTATGAAGAAAATTGAGGAAGATAGAGTAAGCAAAAAAATGTCTGTTCAACTCAGCGGATTGTATCAGACAGCTCAAAAGGAGAGAAGAAAGATAAAATGGGCCTTCTATTATATTGGGGCTGTCTAAAGGAATTAGTTCATTCTGGAAAGAAAATTTTCATGTTAATACATACTTTGTTCACTCTCTTTAACCAAAAATGGCGTGGCAGGAGCGAGTAATGGCAAATAAAAGATTACTATTTCTTGATGGGACTTCCATTAAAAAGAAGTTAGATTGCTTGGGGGATATTTTCAATACTTCGAATAATCTTACCAAAAGTGAAACTTTAGAGAAAACTACAATTTTAAGTAAAATAGATTCTAAAACAGCCTAATATGACCACGAGATAGTTCTTACAATTTTATGAAATCAAGTTCTAACAAGGCCCTTCGGATTTTATTATTAGAGGAAAAATAAAATAAAAACTTTTATAGCTCAAATAGATAGAAAGAGAGGCAGTTTTAAGATACGCTGTTCTAGTTATTATGTAATAAAGGCTATTCAACCTAAAAATCATAATTATCCCCTATTCTGGTTTAAGTATAGAATTGTTACTAACACCTTACCCCTTGGGGCAATATATTGCAAAACAAGTGAGGATAAGTTTTGCTCCTTCTGTATGGATGCAAGGGAAACTTTGGTTCATTTTTTAATGGAATTTCCAGAGGTGAATCGATTTTTAGGTGTTTTAAAGAAACGTTTTAATGACAACTTCGGCATTCTACTGCTGTTGAGCGAATTTGTTTATTTTTACTCTGGCCCGTTTCAAAATGAAAACAATTTTTAACATCAAGGGCACACTTCTAATGTATAAATTAAGAACGAATAAAGTACTATAATTTGTCCAAAATAGCAGATTTTGTCTTTAATAAGCCAAAGGTGTAGTACTATTTTTTGGGGGGTATATATTTATGTAGATGCTAGTGTGGTTCTTTTTTTGTATGTTTGTTTTAAAAATTATGCTGAGTATATTTTTTGTTTTATTTAGTTGATATATATATATGTGAGTGTTGACTTTTTTCTGCGGAATGTTGAAGTTTTTTGTCTTCATTTGTATGAGTGTTAGTTAAAAGCTGAAATGTTTTAAATAAAGTTGTACGGTCGTACGAAAAAAAATAACAATGGAAGGTGATAATTACTGATGTGTACATACAAGGGATCCCAGTTGGCTTATAAAATAATAACATTACATTTTAGAGAACATAACAATTTGTATAAAATATAAAAAAAATGATAAATACACCTTTCATTCCATTATTTTTGCTACTTTATCTTGACAGTTGCTATTTATTTGTTGTTTTGAAAAAAGTTGTGTAAATAATTTTTAAAAAATGTATGAACTTATGATGTGCCTAGATATTTATCAAATGGTCGTTTTCATAAAATGTATACACATAAAATTAACCACTAAGCTGATAATTTTTATTAGTATACCTATTCTTATATTTCTTATATAAGATCTAAGTATAATAGATTCAAGCCGTATTATCTTTGCAGCACATTTTTCAACAATGCTCTGGCTATATTAATAAAACACTGGCACCTGTATGTGGCTAATATTTAAATTTACATCACGTGCCCAGTAATAAATTGTATCTAAAAGTAATATGATATTCGTTTGCTTTACGAATATACGACTGGTATGTGTGCCTCTACATTCTTGAGTGCTGAGATTCCCAGTCATACTTGATCCATTTTTACCATGGCATGATGAATTACACATGACTTGGTTTCATCCCCTAGAACAGGGCTATTCAATTGGCGGCCCGCGGGCCAGATGCGGCCCGGATGCGGCCCGGACACGGTTAACATGTTTGGGTCAACATACACTTGCGAATCGAGCTTTTCTCACGTGAATGCAATTAAGAACAGTTATCGGTGTTCCCTAACAGACAACAAAATTCACCAGTGCCTTAGGATTGCATTGACATCTTATGAGCCAAACATCAGAGATCTTGTGCAAAACAAGAAATGCCACTTCTCTCACTAAAGTCACCGGCAGCAGTGGGCTAAAATAGCCCTGTTCTGTTTAGCAGCCAGCCTCATGAACAATGAGAAATGTTGAGTTAAATGTTCTATTTTTTGTTTGTTTTAAATAAAGGAGATGGAGCATAGAGTTGTTTGTGTGCATTTTTATAGGCCTATTCAATTTTGAAAGCTAAAAGGTCATATAAAATAGGCCTAATAAAAAATAATAATAGGCATAGTAACCATCGGCCTAATAATACTATTAGTAATACTACTAATGTTAAATAAAAAACATAATAATAGACTTATTTGAAAAAAAGTGGCCGCGGAAATTTTGCGGCCCAGCTCAAGTTCTTGGATTCCAAATGTGGCCCACTTGGAAAACTAATTGAATAGCCCTGCCCTAGAATATTAACGAATATCAAACACTTTTACAAGTGAAGATCGAACCCGGTGATTATATATATATACATATGGGAACCAACGAAAGCCTCAATTTTTCAACAAAATTATAAAAACAGGTTGTGGCTTTGAGACATTAGAGCAGAGAGGCCTCAGGGCGTTCACAGATGATTGGTGGGCTTTGAAGACTCAAGCATGGACAAGATGGAGTAGTCTATGGGGTTAAGGTCCGCCGAGGAGGGGCCACATCTCCTTTGTTTCCAGAAGTTTTTAAAATTTTCCTGGCTCCTGAGCCATTTTAACAGTGTGGAAGGGGCTCAATCCTGCTGGAAGGTCAAACTCCCTTTTGGGGAACTTGTCCTGGACCAAAGGGAGGACATGAGGCTTCAAGAGGTCCACGCAAGTCTCCTTGGTGATCTTGACGCCTTTTGGGATGAAAAGTAGAACTTTTTCGTTTCGCAAGTTGTGACACCCTCCAACAACATGCAGGAGGCCACTTGAATGGTAAAGTCAAGTTCCCATACATAAATTTCAACCTGTACACTCTGTATCCAGAAAACGAATTCAAATAGTACTTTGTTATTTCATCTGTACATTCTAATATATAAATAAACACAAGTAGTTAAATTATATGACTGCATGGAAAAATACAAAAATATATTATATCAAAGTGTTAGAATGAGGGTCAGATTAGCAAATATGATAAGTCGATCATTGCAAGACGAAAGATATTAATGAAATACCATAGTTTGAAACTCGCAAATGCCTTGAAAGGAAGACTAATCCTACCGTTGATGAAAGAAAGTATAAGAAAAAAGTATTAATTAAAAGGATTTTAAAAGAATATTATCCCCGCATACCAAGGAGTCATGTAGTTCTACTTGACGCTACAGCGTTCTACAGACGCTTGAAGGATATATTCCGGGCCTTATAATAACCTAAATCGAAATGAATATACCAAACAATGTGCAACAAACCTCTCATATTTTGAGGTCTATAAACATGAAACCAAAAGCAAATAAAATATGAATGTAAGTCTTATCAGCTATATTGAACTCACAGAGAAAATAATGAAAGAACTCAAAAAAGTTAAAGCGCCCTAATATTTGAGGAATAATAGCAATAATGTCTTCAAATTAAACCTGAAGAAGGTTGAAACATTTTGCTGGGAAAACTCTCTTCGGCTCAAAAAAATATTTAAGAAATAAAGCTTTCCTCAAATTTATGACAAGATATAAATTTCTCCAGGATATTAAATTGTGTTGATTAATGTGGGAATTGCTAGAAGGCAACAGTGCACTGAAGACAATTTATTGTGTCTAGAAGCGATACTTACTATTTTGACATTAAAATACTGAAGACTCACCCTGACCTAGAGAAAAATGGCATTAGAAAAAAATTAAAGCCACTAGTCAATGAGGTGATCCATGTTACTGAAATAATGGCATCTGCAGAATAAAAATTTATATGGACAGAGTGTAGGTAAAGGTAAAAAATCATCATCTAATGAAGGTAAAAAACGGAACTAAACGGAATCCCCCCTCCGAAAAAATCCATAACTTTTACCCCTGGTGATCGGAAAACAAATTGCAAACATCCCAGGAAAGGTCCAATGCTTACACATGATCATACAGCTTTTTTTTAATTGATGAGGTTGTTCTTCAAGGATAATATTTCTCAGATTGTAACTCTGAGGGGAATGCTATAAATTAGAATTAGAGAGGATATGAAAGGTACCGTCGTCGAAGGGAAGAAGTTTATCAGCTTGTTCTTTGTTAATGGTGCCTACATCATTTTAGGTGAGAAGGAGATCGTAGATCAATATCAGGAACTCAATCGAATCGTGGACAATTTTGGAGTATATTTGGAACTAGAGATACATTTCGGCAAGTGCCTATTCATATCCAACAGTGATGACTCCGATGTCGAGCAGATCGATCAGAGGTAGTCAAGAGGGCGGAATTGTGTCAAGATATGAAAGGAAGAAGGTATTTTAATTCAGGATAAAGCAAATTATTTCGGGCATGACGCGAAAAAATGAAAGCAAATCCTTATTTTTATTTAAAAGAAAAATACTGGGATTTAGAGTGTCTTCCATCATTCCATCATCCGTTGCGATTAATTATATACGACTCAAAGGCTTACTAAAGTAGCCCAAACCTCGATCCTTTCCAGTCGAAAGATTAATATGAAAAGAAGGACAACAAAAAACTGAGGCCTAGGAGTTTTTAAAGATCGACATTCAACGGAGAATACTAACAAACTCGTGAAGGAACTGTCAATTTTCTTTGGGTACAACTAATTTCTATGGGAAATAGTGAAACGAGCGCACTCTCAAAAGTTTGCTCAGAAATATACAGAATAATTAGCGTAAATGCTAATAAAAACGTAAAAGTTGACATAAAAAGCCACCCTGGAACAATATAAAACCAAAATAATAGCTGATGTCATTGATCTGAGTGAACCAAACCTTCAATTATTGCTTTGTTCAAACACATCTAATAGCTTAGTTAGGAAAAAGGGATAAAATCTAGGATATGGAAAAAGTACCCGATCATTTAATGAAAAGAAACATTTTAACCGTCAATAATAAAATAATAATTGTTTACATCAATTGGAACGGATTGGCATGAAAGGATACGAACTATATCCGTTGGTAAGGACTATCAGATGTCTCTTACTAATGCAAAAAAACAAGAGCGTAAGTACATGATATATCCTTTGTTTCACCCTTCACGATGGATAAAAGCCTAGAAAAGACCAGCGTTCACTGTGGTGTCCCAAAAACTGAGCATTACTTCTGAGACTGCAAAAACGTTGAGGAGCTGATGTGTCTATTTTCAAGACCATCAAAGAGGATCTCTATGGTCCAAGCTTCAGTCGATGGTTGACATGTTGAGGAGACGAAGAGGACGCTTGACCAGATGGGTTTCGCAATGAGGGTGGGACTCTGCGGAGGAAAAACTTCGAACACTACTCACTCATGACGCCTGACAACTTAAGACAATATCTCAATAGGTGTTCACCATAGAGATATAAAGACAGAGGGCTTATTGGATTCTTCAGAGGACTATGTTTTTGTGCCCAATATAAACAAATATTTCTATCTCTATGATCAGCTACCCATGACGTATTACAAATTACTTTGTTTATATTGGACACATAATACAGTTGAACAATGTTTCTCTGGTATTGAAGGGAATAAGCTATCTATATCTTTATATTTCTATGGTGCTAACGGATGAGACCTTTTAACGGCTTGTCATTTAATCTGTTTAAAAAATACATATTATTATAATATGGTACACTTTTTCTCGTGTATCCAGAGAAACTGTTTTTTGTTAAAATTTGAACCTAATAGAACTAAATATTTTTATTTGAAGTAACAATATCATTAATTTGGGCACATAAATGCTAAAATATTGAATAACTTTAAAATGCAACTTCTACGCAAATGAAAATTCATCTTCAACCTCACTTATGAAAATCGGTTTATTTAAAACCATACTTTTCCGTTAAATAATCTGAAGCAAAGCATTTTTAAAGAGCCCATATTTTGGCATTCAAACAATGAGTAAATGATTTACATAAACTGTAGGGAAGTATATCATAAAGAGAAGTAATTGTGAAGTATTTATCTATAGGGCTTAGAGTTTGCCAATGTATAGCAAAGTCAAGTAAAAAATGGAGTAACTTTGGAATTAGTATTTGTTTTATTTTATTTGAACCAAAATATTCGTAATTTTAGGCTAAAATGTTTTTTGTCTTTTTAAGTGTCTGTAAAGATAAATCTTTATTTTATGTTATCTTTTTTAAAGAATATTTCATGTTTTCCGCTGTATTTCAACAGAAAAAATATTATATTTATAATGTAATTTAAAAAGTTTGTCCAGTCTATTTGTTCATTAAAGATCAACAAACAAAGTCACGAGGAAAAGGTCATTTTGGCTGTATTATTTATAAGACCCTAGAGTCGATAAACTATTTTACACCCTATAATGTTAAATCATTTCTACATGTTGTTGTTGTATGATTTATTACAGAGCTACTATAGCCCTAGTCTTCATGGCTACTAATATAAAAAACAAGTTTCTTTATATACAAACAAATAATTATACAATAATATAATAAAAAATTAATGAAAGAAAAATAACAAAAAAAAAAATATTATATATATATAATATATAAATATTTCATGTATGCAAGTGTATCGAACCAAATGGCCACAAAATCCAATAGCTTTTATATAACTTTTGACATCATCAGATTCAATAGATGTATAAACAATACATATGAGCCCATTCACTTCTCATTATAGAATGCCTATCTCACATATTGTAAACAAACATTGTATGTTTTATACACGTACAACAGACATGTAATTTCTTCTCATGTACCCAAGGGACCTTTTTTCTATCCTTTCTACTAATCCAATTAAGTGGTAAACTGATTTACCCTACAATAAATTAGTTCTTATATAATTAAGATATATCTACTAACTCTTCATGGTAAATAAATACACAATAATTTTGTGTGCGACAAAAATACTTGAACACTAAAGGGATTTGCGTCATCATTATAAAAACATCTCAGAAAGATCGTTATTAAGGTATGGAATAACTATTAAAATCAAAATAAAGTTCTTTATACTGTCCTCATGATCCGATTGAGGTGCAACTGTGAGAATATAGGGCAACATTATAGCAGGAAAAAGGATGTTCTTTGCAAAATGAATGATAAACATGATCTTACCTATTATTTTGTAGCAAAGTTGCAACTGTTTTTTCATTCGATAGTCTGAGGTACACATTTATCGACAAATATGATGAAACAAAATATTATTTTTTTAGCATGAGTAGTTTTTTAAAATTATCAACATAATATAATATGGACTTAGTTCTCCAGCAAATGACCTGGATCAAGCCCCATGAGAAGATATAAATTATCATTTCTAGAAAGGCAAGGCATTTTAAGCAAAGTTTGTTTTCGTACAAGGGAAGTCAGACCGAGGAATGTTTTTATAATTCATAAAAATATCAAGTTAATAGTTTATTCAGTTATGCGATTACTTTATTGACATCCGAAGAGAGATGGAATAAGAATATGGATAAAACTAGTAGTGAATATATAAAGGCCTACTCATATGATCTCTTTAGCCCTAGATCAATACAGAATTTACGAACACTTTTTTAGCCCTATATGGAAGGACTTTTCATGGAAAGACTTGTTCAGTGCATTAAGATGGGAAACGCAAAACACTTCTTGTTCAGTCTCATATGTTGCTTGCATTTTGGACACTTGGTGAATATTTTTTACAGTATTTAATTTATCTGAAGTTTAAGTTTGTTTTCTTTAATGGTTCACATCATTACAAAATAAATTTTAGCTTCAAAAATACAATTTTGCATAATAAATTGAAAAAATTGGTGTAAGGGTACTAAAACCTTATGTATTATTACTCAATTATAACGGTCATGAATGCTATAAGGTTAATGTTCAAATGAGCAACGGAATGATCATATCGGGTAATGTTTAATGAGCGATCGAAAAATCCCGTCAGGATCAGGCCAATGTGAAAGCACGCCTGATGCTCCATATGGAATCAAAAAGCAAATAAATATTAATACCTTGATACTGCATAATTCAATCAGTAAGTTTATATTAATAATATCAAAAGGAATTATAATAAGAACTAGAGGCATAAATACACTCAGAGAGTGCAAACCTCCGCCGTCACGGGGTTCTTATGAGCCTACCGAGGCGGATTTTTCACGACTGGGGCGGCGTAGAGGGACGGGGGAGCGTTCCCCTCGACGGAAATTCCGAGAGGAAGACGCTCCCGACACCTGATTTCACAGCACAGCGACATCTATTGACAGAGTATGCTAACTTGAAATATTTATTAGTATTTAGCTCATTTTGCATCTTAATTCTGCACTCAGAGATGCCAAAATTGGATCACTTGTTCCTTTTGGCATTTTCAACAACTTTACAAAGTTTCATCTGAATCTGTTTAGTACTTTTTGAGTTATTCTGCTGACAAACAAACCAACAAACCAACGCCAGTGAAAACAATACCTCCTTCGGCGGAGGTAATGATCACAATACGAATACGAGTCCTCATAAAATCCTGTAGATAAGTAGCCAGGATATCCCAATCCCGCTTATGACAAAAAATAAGATGCCCAGACATTTCAAATGAACTATTTTGATTCTATTGAGATTTTTTTATTTTGGTGGCAACATACTTGTTACTAGAATAGAACCAGGTTAGCATTTGCTATCTTTTTTTTGCTGTTCGTAAGTCATTTTTCTAAATTTACCATTATGTCCTTAAAGGTCATGAATGCCTTGCAAGTAGGTTTGTATGAATGCTATTGTTATCAAATATAATATTTATTCTAATGATGATATCCAAAAAGTGTAAATGGCTTTTTCAAAATGAAATAGTACAATTAGTTAGAACAGCTTTCTAAAACGTTTATTTTTTTGTTGAAAATTATGATTCTAATAGAAATCAAGCTTGTATCATGTGACAAAAACAAAAAAAAAGAGTTTATTTAGAAATTCAATGACTAAGATGCCTTTCCTTAGACATCCTTAATTTTTTTTTTGTAATTCCTTATGATTCAATAAGCACAATAATATGTTTAGGATGCAATGATTACTAATGGATGATCACAGGTGTCGCTATTTTAAAATACATTTTTTGTTAAAATCCAATAATATCAGAAATATATTTTTTGAAAATTTGTCTTAAAAAAGGATTATCTTTCATCAAGAGAAAGACTTTTCTGATCAACCCACCGATCTAAATATATAGTAACTGAATACTCAAACATTCAACCAACGTGGTGAAGATGTCATATATATACTTAAAATGGCTGACACGCAAAGGTGTTTTAGGTAACCAATTAAGATCATAATCTGTATTGCATTAAAATACTAGAAATTAGTAGAAAATAAATTATACGATAAATATCAGGTATGACAAGCAATGTTGATTATTTTTAAAGTAAAATTTAATGTTTATTTCGTTGCCAATCCGTCATTGGTTTTGCCATTTTTCTTTTTATAATTAACTATGAAACTAAGGCATCGAACATTATTTAGTATTTATTACTTTATCTATGGTTATATATCATTTATAATTTAAGGGGAACACGTTATGTCTTTGCTTTTGCAATAAGTTCCTTTTTCTTGATTACTATTTTAAATATTCATTAACGGGCTTTCAGATAAGAAGATGTTACTGTATTATTGGGGTTTGCTATGCTTGTAAGCATGTAATTCAAAATGTATAAATTATTAGCAACCTTATTTTAATACATATTACGATAATGGCGGTCCTTTTAAAGCTTTCTACGTAAAACAAAACTAATTGTTTATGTTAAGGTGCTTTCCATATTTTGGTAATACGAAAGTTATATGAGGCAAGAGCCAGCTCATGAGCACACTTTCAACTGAAGTACTTGATTTCTATTAAATATAAGTAATGATTTGATATGTAATTGAACATGGAATAACGAATTTGTCGAATGAATGGCACAAGAAATGACATTGATAATCTAAAGAAGGATATACGCAAAATAATTTTGTAAAATAAAAATATGAAGATGTGTTAATGTTATTTAAAATACAAAAATTATAAATATTTTTCAGTAAAATATATCTAAACATTAAAGTTGTAAAAACGAAAACATAATTTATGATTTCACTTTTGGTAACGATTTGGCTTCTAGGTATCTACGCGTTATTAGATGTAATGGTCAATATTCTCAATTTTTTCGCTTTATGGAACCATTCTATAGAACATTTTTTTGGTCTTCGATGTCAAGTAGAATATATTTGAGGAGTTTATTAATTCACGCAAATTTTATACTATATTGTTTTAGTATTAAAACATGTCACTTTAAGCTGTAACGAGTACTAACTGGTTCAACTGGTTGATTCAATCCGACCTATCCATTCATCCTCCTCTCGTCAAGTAAGTCACATTTATCATTAAAATAATGGCAAACATCTCCGCAACTTTCAAAATAAGTCATATTTTCAACGCACATACAACTTCTTGTTTGTTTAGCTGCTGATAGATAGTCCCCAACTCAATAGAACTTAGTCCGGAATCACCATACATATTTGTTTACCAAAGTCAACACTTATAATCAAAAGAAATACTTTTCGACTTTAGGGAGTAGAAAATACATAATACATATGATCAAGTATACAACAGTTATATTTAATTGACTGCTTAAGAATTTCAGCTGACTCTTTCAAATGACTCAAGACGTATGAATAATAAATATTAAAATAAAAACCGTCTATATTCCTTACATATTATGGTGTTTTGTGTGAATATACGAAAATAATAATACATACACTTATATAACAATTTTTGGGGGGAAATTTATATAGTGATGGCTTAAGTTACGAGTTCAAGGATTATTTTTTCCAGAACATACACTAAAACAAATTACATTTTAATTATTTTTACCACAGGATGAATTGTGGTCATATTTTCCAAAGGATATGAAGGTTAGGCCTTTTGATGCAAAAAGGAAGATTCTCATTTTTTTTAATAGTTAAGGGGGCCCTTCAGCTCGGTGGAAAAGGTGCTCGACTCTTATTGATGAGGATGCAGGTTCGAAGAATAGGCCAATGTTGATGTACCTCATAAAAAAACTTAGGTTGAATGGATCAGTTTTTGAATTAGTGTGTATATATTCACACAGATGTCATTCCATCAAACCAAAGAGACATAATAGTAATTAATTTGTAGCAAGAGTTCGAACCATGGCCTGGACCGTTTCGTCACTCTGGTCTGTTTCATCACAAAGAGGATGTTTGTTTATATACAAAACTGTATCTCTTAGAGCTACAAAAAACATATAATATTTCTCTTGTGGAGGCCCTTACGTTATTAAGAGTTGTCCAAATAGGAAGGGAGCATGCTAGCTTTGCGGAAAATCCGGGCACCTTGCGCGAATGTGCGAGAACACGGGAAACGGAGTGGGCCGGGGACTGCTCCAACGGGGGCCTATCATAGCTCTCGGGTGCTACCATCCCCACAATAAAAGTAAAAGTGACGGAGAGGGGTTTAGAGGCCTTATCGATAATAGTTGCTCCAATACAATTTTAGGGCACGCTTCACCAAGTATAAGCAATTGAAGCAGCAGAAGAGCGTACGGGAGAAGGAAGGACCTCTGTATGCCAAGAACCATATCATCGAGCTTGTGGGGAAGTCTGTCTATAATGAGTGTATTCTTAGTTCTATAATGATGCCTGGGATAGACGTTGTGTTGGGCACCGATGTTCTCGCTCATTTTAACTTATCGCTGTTAAGAGAAGTTGTTTCTCTAAGTGCTCCAGAATTAGAGTGAAGTTGTACCGAGTCCTGGGGTGTCTAACAAGGGAAGAAATTTTATGGCCTCTTTTTGTAGTGATCGATGGTTCGTAGAGTGGGAATGGATCGAAGAGCCAAAGATCCAAGGTCGGGTCGGACAGTAAAACGTGGACAAGAGGTGGAGGACAAGGTTCGAGAGTGAAATGAATAGATGGATCCAATTTTAAGTCACCAAGGAGTCATACCGCTTATGATTGTTTATCAGAAAACCAAGGACAAAGTGAGACCAGTTTTGGATTTTAGGGAACTCAACAAATTTGTGGAATGCTCCGGTACTGAAGCTGATGTCTGCGAGAAAAGCTGCTGGCATGGAGGCAATTGCTGAGAATCGTGGATTTTTGGATCTGAAGATGCCTACATGCAAATAAGAGTCAGTCCGAAGTGTAGCAGATACCAAACATAAGGTACAAGGACTAATGGTATCAACTTTGCCGTCTAGGGTTTGGACTTAACTGTGCACCAGAAATATTGAAAGTTATCATAGCCAATGTCTTGTTGTTAAACCCATGAATGAATGATTTTTTGATCACTACTACGACGATCTGATAGTTAGCCTTGAAAAGATATCGTTGACTGATGTAAGGGACTATCTATCGAAATTTGGGCTTCAATGCAAAGAATATGCTTTGTTAAGCAAATCAAAAGTCCCCTTTTGCACTTGGAAACATAGGAATGGGACCTTGAGGCGGGGAAGACCAAACTGTGACAATCTCGCAGTTAAACCAAGGTGTCACAAGGAGAGCGGTATCCTCATTGTGTGGAAGACTTGTTGATCATTTATCTACTGTCGGTTGGTTGAGGTCGCAACGAGTTACATCACAAGACTTTGTGAAGGAGTCTTCGTAGGAAATCTATTGGAAGAAGTAATTTCAAGAATAACTCGCGATGATCCCGTCGAAGGGAAGTGGAACGTAGAAAGTGGGGGTTCCTTTCAATTGCGGGCCGACGCTAGCTCAATCATTTACGGAGCTCTATTGTGCAAAAATGGAGTTGTGATCGAGGATGGTGCATGGTTGAGGAAATAAGAAGACGGGGTTCATGTTACCTTAGCTAAGTTCACTGCTATTCTTAAGGGCGTAAATCTATCTACAAAATTGGGAACTTTTATTAAGTTGAATCATTGTTTTACATCTATAGTCCATCCTGATATGATATTCTTATCAGTATTGTAACATACTTGAGATCTATTCATTTGGTACAAGAGTAAATATTTTGTTATCGTTGTTCCTTTTGTAGTGAAGTAGATAGGTCTGTAAGGGGTATTTAATTATTAATTAATACTTTAATTCATGTTCTTTATAACACAACATTCCACTTAAATATCTATATATAACTTAGATATATTTAATATAATTTATGTAAAAAATTGACACCTTACTTTAGAGGAAAAAAACTCATTTTTATTATCACAAATGAATGGCAATCAAATGTACTTAACTATAGAGTATATTGTATACTTTCTTTTATCATACTCGGGAGATTTAATACAAAGCCCTTTGTGAATACAAACAACACCTTATCTTAGTGTGAATCTTTATGAACTTGTTTCGAGTCATTCATTTAGGATTAAATGGTATGTCTGTACTCCTATCCATTATACATAAAGCTGAAATATATCTTATTGAGCATGTAATTTGTTTAGTGTCTACTCTTTAATAAAACAAAATTGTGTTTCTTAATTTAAATCGTCAATAATTTATGTATTCGTATTAAGATAGAAAAGCTTTGAACTCAATTAGTATATATATATATATATATATACATCAAAACTGGCGTTTTTCTTCTCTCAACTTAAAACACATAAAATCTTTAATTTGTGTTCAATTTTATTTATTTTGACATCAAAATGCTCGTACAGATGTGTAGATTCTGCTTATTAAATCCATCTGCCTTCTGCGTCGATGATGCGCTGGATCCTGGCGGGGATGGAGAAGCAGGTCTCGGCCATCAGGCCCTGTCCAACTTCCTGGCCTGTTTCACTATGGGGTTGATCAGGACGGCCTTGGTGTTGTGAGCCAGTCGGTTGGTGTGACGTTCAAGGTAGCCCCAGAAAAAATAGTCCATAGGATTGAAATTGGGGGAGCTAGGGGGCCGCATGTTCTTGTTCTTCTGCGTCAACAGCTGGCCAACCTTGAGTTTGTAGCTGTGACAACGCAAATCCTCAATCACACAGGCCAATAAAGTTACGTGAGAAACTTCCAGCTCCTTGGCAACATCCCTGATGGCCTGCTGGGGTCGTGCTTGAAGATGTCTGACACCCTCCTTATGAAGTCGGGGGTCCTGGCCTTGCGGCGCTGCTGGAGGGCCTGAAGGCCCTATCGACAGCACGAGGATCCCTTTCCTTATCTTTTGCCTGATTTTAGCAACCCTTCTTCTGTCGATCCAGAGCAGCTCAGAGACCTGGGTGTTGTTGATGGTGTTGCCATTTATACAAAGAATCTGGATAACGGCGCA